>PVKA01017581.1:22757-45505 GCA_004027165.1 Ctenomys sociabilis
AAATAAATAAATAAATAAATAAATAAATAAATAAATAAACAAGATATTAGCAAATAGAATGCAGCACATCATCAAAAAGATCATACATCATGACAAGTAGATTTCATCTTAGACAAGCAAGAATGGTTCACCACATGCAAATCACCATATGTAGTACACCACACGAATAGAAGCGAGATCAAAAATTATCACATCAATAAATTCATAAAGGTCTATCGACAAACTCCAAGGTAAGAAACCTGAATGAAGTAAGTGTAGTAAAACCATACCTCTGCTATGGCAGGCACAGAGACTGGGATACCATCCCCACTGTGCTGTGCCAGCCCCACCCCTGGGGCACCCTGAGCCAGAAATTGGGACTGGGCATGGTGGTGCATGCCTGTAACCCCAGCACTTGGGAGGCTGAGAACAGGAGGACCACTACGAGTCAGATATGTGCAGTAAGGCCCTATAGACGACCCTGTACCAAATACATAAAAATAAATAAATAAATAAGGGCCAGCCAAATAGCTCAGTAGATTAAAGAGCCTGCTTAGGCAGATTCAGAGGCCAGGGTTTGATCCCCCATTCCCACCCCTGGGGCACACTGAAATGGTGATTTGGACTGGGTGTGGTGGTGCTCCTGTAATCCCAGCTCTTGGGAAGCTGAACACAGGCGGATCACTATGAGTCCAGTCTGTCTAGTGAGACCCTGTAGACCCTGTAGACCTTCACTAAAGTAAATAAATAAAATAAAAATTTTTAAAAAGACCACACCTGAACTTGGTATTTATGACAAACCCATGATCAACATCATATTAAATGGGGAAAAACTAAAATCATTCTCTCTAAAATCAGGACTAAGGTAAGTAGGCCCACTCTCATCATTTCTATTTAACATGAGACTCAAGCCAAATGACAGAAATACATACAGAAAAGGAAGAATCCAAATTAATATTTGCACATGATATGACTCTACATAGCAGACCCAAGGAATTCCACCAAAAAAAAATCTCATAAAATCAATAACCAACTTCATCAAGGCAGTAGGATATGAAATCAATGCACATCTTGTGTACACCAATAATGGGAAGGGAATTAGGAAGACAATATCATTCACAGCAGCATCCAGAATATGGAAACAACCTAGGAATTAACCTAACCAAGGAAATGAAAGATCTCTACAAAGAAAACTACAGTACTCTGGAAAAGGAGGTTCAGAGAAGATATCAGAAAATGGAAAGATACCCCCTGGTGAGCTAGCAAGATAGCTCAGTGGACTAAAGCCCCACCTGATAGTATAAGGTTCAATCCCCAGCACTACATGCTGTGCCAGCCCATCCCCCAGCTAAGCTGGCCACAAAAAAAGAAAAAAAAAAAAAAAGATGCCCCCTGCATCTGGATAGGCAGAATCAATATTGTTAAAATAGCCATATTCCCAAAATTGTTCTAGAAATTTAATGCAGTCAAAATCTAACTACCAACAGTATACATTGCGGAACTAGAGAAAACAATCTTAAAATTTATGTGTAATCAGAAGAGACCCACAACAGTAAAAGCAACCTTAGGCAAAGCAGGAATCATTACAATACCTGTTTTCAAACTACTGTATGAGGCAACAATGATAAAAACCACATAGTACTGGAGCAAAACCAGACATGTGGACCAAATGGAACAGAATAGGAATTAAGCAATATCCCTAGACACATTCAGCTATTTGATTTTTGACAAAGGGACCCAAAGGATATATTAGAGGGAAGATAGATTATTCCACAATTGGTACTGAGAAAATTAGACATCTGTCTCCCAATTGAAACTGGGCCCATGTCTCTTATCATATAATAAACTAAAATCAAAGATTTAAACATTGAAACAGAAACATCAAACCTACTGTAAGATATAGTAGATAAAACCCTTGAAGTCATACGTGTAGGAGAGGGTTTCCTAAGCATAACTGCACAATTGCACAAGAAATGATAGCAATAATCAACAAATGGGATTATATCAAGTTAAATAGCTACAGCACAGCAAAGGAATCAGTTAGTAAAGAGACAACCTACAAAGTGGGGAAAACAATTGCCAACTGTTCCTGAGACAGAGGACTAATACATAAAGGACTTAAAAATATTAGATCACTTACAAAACCCAATTAAGAAACAGGCAAATGAAAGTACTCATGGCCAACAAATACGTGAAAAAAATGCTCACAATGTCTGGCCATTAGAAAAATGAAAATTAGTAACACTAAAATTCTACTTTATATCATGAATAAGGACAATCATCAAGCCAAAAAAAAAAAAAAAAAAAGTTGGCACAGTTGCAATGAAAAGGTTACCATCCACATTGCTAATGAGGACGTAAACCAGTGCAACCACTGTGGACCTTGGTATGGGGATGCCCCAAAGAACTCAAATTAGAAACTCCATGTGACCCAGTTGCCTCTTTTTTGGTGTCTTCTTCAAAGAGCTAAAGACATCGTGCCACAGTGGTATTTGCTTATCAATGTCTTAGCAGCAGAATTCAAAATACTTTGATCCTGAAGCAGCCTGTGTAGCTATCGACAGATGATTGGACAAAAACTATGATATCCGTACACAATTGTACAGGGATACTATTTGGCTATAAGAAGGATAAATTTGTAAAACATATAGGAAAATTGATCCACTTGGAAGATACAACCTTGAGTGAAATAAAGCAGACACACAAGCTTAACTACCAATGGTATCTTTCATTTGGGTAAGGCAAAGTATAAACAAGGAGAGCAATAAAGGAGAGTTAGGGGACAAGGGGACAGATCTCTTGCAAATAGGGAGGGACCCAGGGGACCAAGGGTGAAGGGAAAAGGGGGACGCAAGGGGAAAATAAATAGGACATGCTATGTGCAGGAACCTAGTAACTTCAGTGTGTGTAAACATAATATGTCATAAACATGAGCTAACGGTAACAACATCAACAATAATGAAAGTGAGGAAAAGGAATTTGGAGAAGGAAGGAGGGAGGTGGTAGGGGTGAGAAAGGAGATGCATGAAGTACAAGCATGTACTGATCATTAAAAAGAAAACAAATCTCTATCCTGCTTGTTTCCTTTTTAATCATAGTGACATAGAAAAAGAATCGAGAGGGAAAGGAAGCCCTGAAATTTCAATGTTTCTCCTGATTTTCCTCTGATAACAGAAGAGGATCCTGAAAGCAAGTGGAGTCTGCTTATTTCACAGGACACCCAGCCCACTGAGCACTGACTTGCACCAGCCAGGTCTGCCTTCAGAGAAAGAATGACTTCCCTGGCTGTGAGCTTCCTTCAGGATTGCCTCTGAGAAGGGAAACTGCTTCTCCAAGGCCTTGTCCCTCCCTGCTAAGAACAGCTTGCACTGTTAATTAGATAAGCAACTCAAGACAAACCTGCAGGGTTATCTCAGCTTCAGAGAAACTTGTAGGGTTAGCAGAGGCCTCTCATGACACTGATAGCAAGTCACCTCCCCTCCTTCCTTACCCCTCCTTAGAAACTGATCCCAAGAGTTGTTTCTGTTAAACATCCTGTAAGATAATCTCCAGTCTGCTTCCTGGGTGACCCAACTTGCCACCATCGGTGCCAAGAAATATTCCAAGAAGGTGAACATTAGCACAGAATCCTGACTGGTATGTGGACCCTCACTAGCAGTGGGTGATGCCCAGGCAACTCCTGGCTAAGATAATACTGCAACTCTCTGAACTTTCATTGGTGGCACTGGAATGGCAAAGGAAGGAGATGCGCTGGATGGGGAAAATACATAAGATATTCCAGAAATATGAAGGAAATACTAATTAATAAGACACTGGAAGGCTGTCAGTTATTGCTAGCCTCAACTGTCATGTATACACCCTGTTATGCATTCCTACCCAAAGCATTATTTTCCGTTGTTCTTGGTGTGGTCCTGCCCTACCTCATGGGATGGACAATGCACAGGATGATCTTTACATCTCCCTTTCCTTAACAGGTTCAGAGTACCCAGGTACAGGGAGGGGTGGTGGATAGCAAGCATCACAAGAAACCAGTCTGAAAAGCAGGTCCAGGCAGCCAAGCACATGGCCTCCCATCTGGCCAAGCCCACTGTCCCCCTCCCACATGTCTGGGCACCTGCCCTGGGCTGAGGCTGTGCCCTCATCTTCCCAAGAGCAACCCAGGTTAAGTACAGCCCATGCACAAAGCCACAGGCTGAAGCCCGGAGGATTGGTTTTTAATAATTTAACCATCTTCATGGTTGGCTCCTGGAGGTGCACAGAGTGCCCACTTGCCTTGTCTAGCTTCTCTTTGCTGTTTGTGGTTTCCGTGTCACTCTGCATTGCCACCTTGTACCCCCAGGCTTTGCCCTTGTCTGGCTGCCTCATCCCAGCACCGAGGTCTCCCCATGTTGCCCAGGCATGCATTTGCGAGGGGAAGTCTCCTAAAGCTCATCTTTTTTGTGACTGCCTTAAGTAGTTCCCTCCACCTTTCACCCAACAGCTTCCTTTCCCTGTCCTGCTGCATTGTCCAGAGTCTGGGACCTACTTTATTTCTCCATTATCTGTGATCTTGTTTGAAGAAAATGAATATTCCCCAACCTTTAAAAAAATAAAATGGCAAATGTCTGGGAGTGGTTAGCTGATGATTCAAAGACATACATAAATGCAACAGTCTCACTGGGGTATATCAGTTTCTGATCTACTGCCAAAGGGCAGCAAAGGTTGAAGACCAGTCCCAAGACTCAGTTGGAAACGCAAGCAAGCACTTAGGGTAAGCCTAGGTCAAGGTCCAGGCCTCCTTGGAAAAGAATGAGATAAGCACACTTCCTCCCTGGGCAGCGGTCTCCTTGTCCATTACACAGGGCCCTGGAGCAAATGCTCCTTTTGAGAATCTTGGACTCCACATCAGTTTCAGTCTCTCACCCACCAGAATTGGGGGCTTTTTACTTTGCAGCACAACCACCCACCAGGAGGCTCTCACCCTCCAAATCCCAGCCACGGCCCAAAGTAGCAGACTGTTATCAAATACTAAGCCAGCCTGTTGCTGGGAAGCTCAGGGTTGTGACTGGCCCTCTCTGGGTCTTCCTGCACCCCAGCTATCTGGGGGTTGGCCTGTCCTCCTGAACCCTACCTGCAGTTGCTCAAGAACAAGACGCATTGGCATTCCCTGGGCATGTGTGCTGACTATGGACAAGGGTGATGAGAAGCACTGCCAGTGATAACAAATGCACTCATTAAGGACATCAGGCCTACCTTGTCAAGAGCTTGAAAAACTCACCTGTAAATACAGTCTCCACACAATCTTTCTCTTCTTTGTCCAGGCAGCCTGATTTCTATTCAGACTTCAGCTGCAGCCCCAAAATGTCATTACCTGCTGATTATCATAATGAGTACTAAAGATCTGATAAATGGCTCAGGTACTGGTGTATTTTGTAGGACATTCATTCATGCAGCTGAGACACTCTCTCTCTTTCCATTCAAGTTAAAAATAGTCTACAGCAAAAAGCAGAAAAGTATGTGTAATGAATACTTGCAAGGAAGAGAAGGAAGGAAGGAAGGAAGGAAGGAAGGAAGGAAGGAAGGAAGGAAGGAAGGAAGGAAGGAAGGAAGGAAGGAAGGAAGGGGAAATAAGAGTAGATGCAGAGAAAGAAGAGAAGAAGGGCTGGCCAAATAACTCAGCAGATTAAAGCACCTGCTTAAGCAAATACAGCAGCTAGAGTTCGATCCACGGTGTGCAGTGCCAGCCCCACCCCCAGGGCATGCTGAGATGGCAATTGAGACTGGGCATGGTGGCACGCACCTGTAATCCCAGCCCTTGGAAGGCTGAACACAGGCAGATCACTGAGTCCTATCTACATAGTGAGACCCTGTAGACCCTTAGACCCTGTACTAAAATATAAAAGAAAGAGAAAAGAAGGGGAGGGGACAGGGGAGGGGAGGTGAGGGTTCATCTAGCGATGGGCCAGGATCCACAGAGGGTAAGGATTTGCTTGGGAGACCCACTGAATGTTGGCTTGATCTCAAAGCCAGACTTGTGCAATGTGTGCAGCAGACTGGCTCTCTGACATCCCAGGATATTGGCAAACACAAAGTAACAGGAGGGAGCGTGCATCCACAGTTCTGCATAACCAACTCTGTCCGGGAATAGCGTACATCCTGAGCAATTAGTTTCACGGTACAGTCAGGACTGAACTGCCTTTGGAGCCCACCCAAGTGACTTCCAGTGTTGCCCCTGACTTACAAGCTGGGTGCTCTTGAGCAACCCCCTCAGTCTCTTCCTTTCCCTAACTTCTCCCTTGATGGGAATCTACTTGGCAAAAACACAGGGCAGTAGAAGGAAGAACTGAGCTCAGATGTTGCTGGTGCAGCCTAGCTGGCCACAGAGGATGTGGTGGTCAGGGGGACCTCCCAGGCCTTCCAAGTCGAACAGCAGCATAGTATTGGGGATGGGCCAGCCTTGAGGCCAGAGACCTGGATGGAAATATCAGCCCCCTACTACTGGCTTTGCAACTGGATCAAGTCACTTCTTTTGTCCCAGCCCACCTCACAGAGGGGTGAGACCAGCATTGTGGTGGGGCTCAGATACTTTCATTGATCTCACACAAATGTCCGCACAGTGCCAGCCACTAGGCTGGCTTTGGGACACCATAGGTGATAGGTAGATATGCAGTCTGCCCTCCTGCAGCTCCCATCTGAAGGACAGACATCTGCATGTGACACAATGTGACAGGTGCCAACAACACAGCATCCAGGGGCCAAGCGAGGGAAGAAAAAGGCCACTTTAAGTGGGACGATCAGAGAAGGAGCATCAATGGACAAACTGTGGCTTTGAGGAAGAAATCCCTCCCTCTAGGAGAAGAACCAGGGAACTGAGAGAGCCTGCTATAATACAAAAGAGTGCAATGATCAAAGAATGTTCTAGAAGTACCAGGTCTAATTAGGACTGACTGAGCCACCCACTGTTCCTTAGAAGAGGTGAGCTAGGGATTCTAAGGGTCTCATGCTCTTAGGGAACAACTACTGCCTTAGAGCATGGCCTGCTCCTCCAAGGGACGTGGCCACAGAATTCTCGGCCTGGTGAGATGTAAACCTGGTCCCAAGAACTAAACCTCCAAAGGCTGGATCTCACTTTAAGCCATGAAGCAGGCATGAACCCAAAGAAGAGAGACCAAACATGCAGTGGTAAAGGTCAGCCACCTGAAGCTATGGAGCAGAGGAAGGAACCCACACTTGCAAAACTGCCTTAAAGTGGCCAGAGTTCTGCATGTGGGAGTTTGGAAATAAAGTCCAAAACTTTGACTCTCCCTCTTGACCTTATCTGAAAGAATTAATAAAATTTTAACAAAAGGGAAAAAAATTCTTAGGGATCTTAGGAGAATGAGACTTTAACATGATATCTATATCTTTGTTAGCTTTCAACCATACCCATGACCTTCAAGTCTCTGGCTTTATGAGTATCTCATGACATTTTTAAAACATAAATTAACTTCAACTTTCTGGCAGGTGTGTGCTGAGATACAGCTATGGCTCATGAAATGTGGGTCCACACGGCAGTCGGGGTGAAAGCATTAGTGAGCTAGTCACTCAGCCTGAGGGCCCCTCACACACACTCTAGAAGGCCATCCATAACTTTATTTCATTCAGTTCTGCCCTGAACATTGAACAACACCTGAAGGAGCTATCGCCCCTGGACAATGGACTACATATGTCCCCAGCAGCCAAATAACTTAATAGCCATGGTGAACGTTCTGCTTCATAGAGTACAGGGATTTTTTTCTCTGCCTCCCTTGCGGGTAGGGATATGTCACCCAGTGTTGAGCAAAGAGAAACAAAAAAGTGTATCTGAAAAGGCCTCTGCTTTCCAGAATTGAGGAGAACTGCTAGTACTTCTCCTCCTGTTATGGTTTGTATTTAGCTGTCTCCCTAAAAATCTCATGCAGTCATGGGGTGAACTTCTAGGGTTTGTGATTAATTCATGATCCAGCGCTGGGATTATGAGGGCCAGCCAAATAGCTCAGCAGATTAAAGTCCCTGCTTTGGCAGGTTCAGTGACTGGGGTTCAATCCCTGGCATACTGTGCTGGCCCCAGCCCTGGGGGCACACTGAGACAGCAGTTGAAACTGGGCGTGGTGGAGCATGCCTAAAATCCCAGCGCTTTGGAGGCTGAAAACAGGAAGATCACTACGAGTCTAATCTGTATAGTGAGACCCTGTAGACTCTGTACTAAATACACTTTTTAAAACAATTCTGGGATTATGGGTGTGAGTGCTCAACTTGCCCTGAGACAGGTAGCCTGGGTGTAATATAAAGGAAGAGAGGCTTGTTCTCTGCCTCTGCCGCTGCTTCTGCACTTTTGGTCTTGCTGTTTTGCTATTTTCCACCACTATGAATTGCTGCCCTCTGCCATGTGCCACTCTGCCTTGGAACCAGCTGAGTATATGTATATACTGAAGCCTGCACAAACTATGAGCTAAACAAGCCTTTCTTTCCTTAACTTTGAGTGTCAGATATTTTGTCCTAGCAATGAGAGAAAAGTAATTGAGACACCTCCCCACTGCTAGCCTCAAATGTTGCCTTACTTTCTTCTTTCCTGAAAAAAATATCTGACACCCAAAGTTAAGGGAGGAAAGGTTTATTTTGCTCAGTTCATAGAAGTCCATAATTGGCTGGCTGGAAGCCAGGGTGACACAACAGAGGAAAACAAGCCTGCCTTTTTCCTGTCCCTTTATATTCCACATGGGGTACTGGCCCCTGATTGGGGCCACCCAAGGGCTACACAGGGCCTCCATGATGCACAATGACCCTTCATCTCAGTGTCACACGGCCTAGATCCAGCTACCTCCCAGAAGTCCCATCTATGAGTGCTTGAGGCTTGGGGAACATCTAGAAACAAGCCATACAACCATGGATGAATTTCTGGAGTCTTGGACAGCATTTCAAAGGCATGGGGATGAAGGTAAACCAGTGCATCATGGATGGGGACAAAAAATCAAAATGATCCTGAATCTCCAGTGACGTTATTAGACTGGGCGTGGTGGTGCACGCCTGTAATCCCAGCTCTTGGGAGGCTGTAAACAGGCAGATCACTATGAGTCCAATCTAGTAGTGAGACCCTGAACACCCTGTATACCCTTCCCTAAAAGTACAAAAAAAAAAAAAAAAAAAAAAAAAAGGATGTCCCCATGACATTATTGAGCTGTTGGATCAACTTGAAAACCTATCACTTCCAGACATTAAACCAAAAGTAAAGGTTCTTAGCACCTCTGGCTGAGCATGCTGTTACTCCCCAAAAAAGTATTCATGGCTGGTGAGATAGCTCAGTGTGGGATTTGATCCCTGGCATGACACACTATGCCAGCTTCACCCCCAGGCACGATGAGCTGGCCCCCGAGACCTGGTGTGGTGCCACATGCCTATAATCCCAGCGCTGGGGAGGCTGAAAACAGCTCTCACTATAAGTCAGAGCTGCATAGTGAGGCCTTGTACCAAGTACATGATTAATTAATTAATAAAAGTGTTCCTGATTGATGAAGTGTAACTGCCCAGTCGTGGCTCTTGTTTTCCTTCTCCTAGGTCATGCCAATGATTCCTGTCTCATCTTCCTGTTTTCTGTCTGTCTCACTCTTCCCCTGTGGCCAGAGTTGGGTCCTAGAGTCTATTCCTAAACAAGCTCCTCCCTTAGCTCTCTGTGGGGAACCACTCAGACTGCTGCAAAGCTCAGGGGTGTCTAAGGACATGACCCCTGTCTAGCACAGGTGCACAGTGGGATACAGCTGTGACTTAGCACAGGTGAAAACATACGCACTGGTTACAGCACTGTGAGAATGTAAATATGGGATGACCACCATACAGTAAAGACAGGAGGGGTGCACCTGTGCTGTTGCACTCTGGTGCTCTAGTGGTCTGCCCAGCTCCATGCTGCCTGCTGTTGTTGCTGATGCCCTGCACAGGTGGGTTCTTTAATTTTGGAACCTCACCCATGAACACCTTCTTTGGGCCTCCTGAGCAAGCTGACATTTTCACTCCTTCTAAAACTTCTAACACCCACTCTACTATCTCTCAAAAAGGCCTTATTCCTTCGACTGAGAATTAAGGTAGTATACAATGGCAACCAGAGATGTGTGCTTTTGCTTCCAAATCTCAGCCCCACTTACCTACCAGTGGTGATGAATTAGGCAAAATACTCAACTTCCGTAAATGTCTGTCTCCTGTCTGTAAGATGAGGGAAATGAGAATGCCTAACCCCTAATGTACTGAAAAATAAATGGTGTCATATAAGGTGCTTGACACTGTTCCTGGTACACAGTAGGAATTCTATCTGTTTAACTGGGATTGCTCCTTTTCCTGAATCCAACCTAACCAACCTGACTCTCACTTCTCCAGCAATCACAACCAATGGGCATCATCTTTTCTGTCTGTACCAACACCCTTACTTTGCTCATAATTACTCTCCCATCGGCACTCTTATCACTAAGGTCCCAGGCATCCCTCAGTGTGGTTCAGATGCCACCTCATACATAAGAAGTCTGGGCTGGCCAAGATCAGGCTCGCACAGCCTCCCCACTGGGTCAGCATGGCGCTCACGCACCGCTTTGCCAGAACGCACGCCCACTCAGGAGCACTCCTATTTCCTGTGAGCTTTTGTTTTCCACTGAGCCCTTCTCCATAGGCCACCACGGGCTCACTCCACTCTACCCCACAAGGCCACTGCTCTTCTAGGGTGGTCTTCTCCAAAGGACCCCACCTGATGGAGTTGCAGGGCCCCACTCTGCCAACCCTATCTCACACAGGCGGTACCAGTGGTGCCCCCCACGTCTACACCACCCTATATTTCCCTACGCCCCCTCTTCACTGTCACATCCCTTTGTTGATGAGCCCACCTCTACCATGCTGGGATGGAGGCAGGAATGCTCACCTGTTGTTAGATAAGGTGAAGTGTTCTACTACCCAGCAACTTGTGACCTTGTGGATTAAATGGCCAGAAAAAGCAATCCCTCTTGTGACTGTTCAGTGTTGTTTGCAGTTAGAACAGGGTCTCACTACACAAATCTGACATGGGATCTTAATGATCCCAGTCTCAAAGGGGTCTCGGTATGCCCTGGGGGCGGGGCCATACTGCAAGCCAGCGACCTAATCCCTGCACCTCTGTCTGCCTAAGCAGGAGCTTTAAGCCATTGAGCTATCTAGCAGGCCCAATGTTGAGAGGTTTTTTGTTTTATGCATTTGGTACAGGATCTTACTGTGCAGATCAGAATGGTAGTGGTGCTGGGGATGGAATCCTGGTCTTTGTGCTTTCCTAAGTAGGGGCTTAGTCCACTGAGCTGTCTCACCAGCCCTTGTGACTGTTAATTGTGATATGTCAAGTTGACTGGGTTAGAAATGTCTAGATTAGTAAAGCGTGGTTCTTGTTGTGTATATGGGGTATTTTCAGCATTATTGGGCAGTAGTCCAGCAAACAAAAGGGGAGAAGATCCACCAGGTTTGTGGATGGCATCCACCAGTAGACTTTTAGCCTGAATGTAATAAAAGTCAAAGGAGAAATTGGTATATGTTTGATGGCTCCACTCTGCTTGAGCAAGTGTGTCCTCTGCTGCCATCACCTGTGGTCATCCAGTGCCAGTGTCTTCACCCCTCTGATATAGATTCAGACCAACAATCTTTTCATCAATTTTCAGACCTTCAAATTGGGCTGGTACTGCATCTTTGATCCCTCTTGTTGTGTGATTTGTACCTTCTTGGGCTGAATAGCCACTGGGTCATTTGTATTATAGTTAGAGGTTACACAGGAAACAATCTAATACAGGACACATAGCATATGGAATTAGTTTGAGTCACTGAAAAAGTCATATACAAAGAGTGTGGAAGAAATCCACACACTAAGGCCAAAAGAATCTAGCTGAGGGCCTGGATCCCATGACAATGAGTCCAGCTAAAAACCTAGAGCTCATAGCAATGCCTCCCAGGAGTCCCGCTGGAAGTGAAGAACCTACAACAAAGCTTCATGAAGGACTGTTTCATGGATCTGTGCTGAGAAAACCCAAAGGTCAGTGGTGGAAGCTAGAAAGTCTATACTAGTGGGGTCAAAGATCTGTGCTATCTGGCTGTGGGATCTGAACTGGAGCCAGAAGCAATGCTCAAAGTGAGGACCTCCAAAGTGGACTGCAGCCATTACCAGCAACAACAAGACCCCAAGCTCCTTCAGTGATGGGAACTGCTAAGTTCATCAGGAGAGCCAACATGACAAGCTCCTCCAAAAGAACCAACAGTCCAAAGAGAACCAACAACTCTAAGAGAAAACAATAGCTCCCAACAGCTTCTCTTCTTCCTCTTCAGTTCTTCCTCTGATGCTGCTGGCAACAATCCTCAGGTGGGCCTCACAAACCCAGCACCATGCTGGTTCAGTTCAGCTGGGTGTTACAAATTGACCACCAGTTGTCAATCCATGACAATCTGGCTCTCCATTGTGCAAATGGTCATCTCTTAGAGGTGACAGAACCTGCTCCAAAGAAAGCCTTTTTGAGCAGCCCAATATCCAGCACTTTGCCCCTTCCAACAGAACTCATGCCCTACTCCTTGTAGGGTATCCTAAGACATGGGGCAGGACCAAAAGAGAGTAAGGGAGAGGGCCAGGATACCCAGCCTGGCCCTTGGTTTCCTTGGATTTGGGAAAGAGTGAGACAAGGTGCAGAGAATGGAGACCATAGGCAAGACCCACAATCCAGCAAGAGCAGTAAGTGTCCCGAGGGATGCTGGCACCCAGGGCTCCACCAGAGCAGATGCAGGAGATTGAAAGAGGCTAAGGATTCTCCCTCTGTCCCTAGAGCCAGTTGTTTTAACTACTTTTCTCTCATTGCTGAGTCAAAACACCCCATAACCAAAGTTAAATCAGGAAAGGATTATGCTCACAGTTGGAGTGGATTCAGTCCATAATCAGCTGGCTTGGTAGAGGAGCACACAGAGGAGAAGGCAGCAGAAGACAGTAAAAGCAAGCCAGGGAGGGGAGAGACAAGCCTCTTCCTGCCCCTTTGCCTTGTCCAGGCTGCTGGGATTAGGGTGGAGCCAATCCCATCAGTGAACTGATTCATCAATCACCCCCTCCCCCATCTCCAGCACCCTTAATCCTGAGTTTGCACCATGAATCAGTCATGCACTCTAGATTGAGCTACCTCAGAAAAACCCATTCAAAAAGATGCAGGAGATTTTGAGGGGACATCCAGACACAAGCCATAACATCAGGGAAAGATGGATGTAGATACAACAGACATTGCTGGACCAGCAATAGAAAGGCCTGTGGGCACATGTTGGCCAAGCTGGGCAACACTCAGAGAGGGGTCATGCGGATGGGCAGACTCCTCCAAGGTCCACAAGTCAATGACAGTGGCATCCACCTTGGCATGTCCTGTCATAGAGCTGACACTTTAGTTTATAAGGAGGTCTTCCACAGAGGCCTGCAGACCCTCAGCAGTGCCAGACAGCAGGAACACATAAGGAGACCCAACCGAGGATGGTATGCACAAACAAAAACACAGGGCTACGTGCAGGCCAGGAGCTCACAGAGAATGGCATGGGGCACCCCACAGTGCCATGACAGGTGAAATGTCTGACCACCTAAGGGCATGTTATGATGCAACACTGTGCCTCCTACCCAGGAGAAAGTGCCAGCCCGCTTGGGTCGAGACCCAAGGTGATTGTGGTGTTCTGGGCTGGCAAGAAAAGCCCAGTGCCTGACTGCTCACCTATAACTCAAATCTAAATCTTTGTGTTGTTTTCCCATCTCACAGGGAATTTTGTTAATTGCCTGAGAATAACTGAGGGGCCAGCGGAGCGGTGGCAACGTACAAGATGTGATCATCAAATATATGCATATTTGTGTCTTTCTAAATGTATGACCGTAAAAGACACATTGCCATTAACTCACCTGAAGATATTCACTCTGTCTTTGAACACACTTGACCGTAATTCTTACAGCCTCCTGAAGCAGTTCTGGACCATCCCTTAGCTGTGCTATGGTGGCTGCCTTGACGTCCTGAATCCATTCAAAATGTTTACTTTTCAGGGTTGCCTTGACTTCAGGAAGAGCCAGACTTTACACAGCAGCAGACCTGGTGAGTAAGGTGGGTGAGGCCAGTCCTTAATATTTCTATGAGCCTTCCTTCCCACTGGATAGCACGCAGCAGCAGCTTCCACCCTATTCTTATCACATCTCATGAAGCCACAACAGAGGACTTCTAGAACTGGTTCAGAAAATGAGACAAATGTGTTTAGAGCAGGAAAGGAGTATTATAAAGGAGATCACTGATAATGTATCTTTTACTGCATTTTTTTATTAAGCATGCACCATATATTTTGAACACGCCTGTATTCTCCATTCTTCCTTAGATTTCACTCTCAAAGGAGATGGATTTTGTTATCAGGGGATTTGGCTATCAGCAAGTAAAGAAGAGAATTTTGTGAGAGCAGAGAGGCCGGGGATATTTCAAAGTACAGATTGTTTACCCTTTCCTTTCTCAGTCTCAGGTTTCTTTATTTTAGCACCAAGCACCAAGCATGAAAAGCAAACACATTTGACCTTTTACTGTGAGGACCATCCTAAGAGAACCTTGGTGAGATTTATCAAGTTGAGGGAGCTATGGAGATTCTGAACAAACTTCTGTTGTACACCTTGGCCTGGAGCTTGACTCTGAAGGAAGTAATTTTAGTGTGAGTCTCTGATCCCACATTCAGCAAAAAACATGAGCTGCATCCAGCAACGCAGGGAGGCACCCAGCTCAGCAGTGGAGCACACCAGGCTCGCCGCTGACCGCTCCTAGGAGGACCAGCAGGCAATGCTGCTCAGGTGCCAACGTGTCCTCTGCACTAGGACAGGAGAGGCTTCTGGGAGGAGGGATTTTACAAATAATATAGAAAGATATTAAGATATTAAGGAAAAGGACAGGCAGAAACAGAGTGGGAAATGAGAAGAACTGAGCTGAAAAGCTGAGAGTGATTAAAAACCCTTGTACAAGTACATGGAGTTGGGCTGGGAATATAGCTCAGTGGCGTAAGTGCCTGCCTGACAAGTGCAAGGTCCTGGGTTTGATCCCCAGTACAAGAAAGAAAAGATCTTAGACTTAGTTGTCAAAATAAAACTCACTCCTTCCAAACTCTGCCTGGAAATGTCTGGACTTTTAATAAACCAAGATTGTAATTCCCATCCAATTCAAATATGTACTAACATTTGTACACGACTTTATCTCACTTTGCAAGTGAGAAGGGTCACTTGAAAATATGTCTACAAATCCATTTTAAGGTGTTTATCACATACAACCAAAACTACAGTGGATGTTTAAATATTCTTTTAAATATATTACAGTAAAAAATAAGTATGTTTAAATAGAAGAGGGATATTTTAAGAGAGATTAATAGCAATGTGTCATTTATTAATATAATTTTTTAAAGTGTAAATAGACACCATGTAGCTTGATCATACTCCATATGTACCAGAAAATCTTGTGTGAAACTATCATGAATGTTTTGGAATCTTCTAGATTGTATCTGTAGACCCACATATTGAATGCTTTTCAGAATTTCCAAATCATAAATGGGAAATGGGTGATGAAGTGTTAACCCTTAGATGTTTAACCATATTCTTGATAAGAAGAGTTTAAATATAAAATCCTCCACTTTCATTTTGAAAGACTGGTGGATTTCAACACATGCGATCTTGTGCAGCAGAGAGTTTCATGCCATATATTGAAAAGCTGGTACTACTAAGACTGGGAACTGAAAGTCATAGAAGACCCATAATGAACAGTTTGTCTCTGTTGTTAGCTGGACTTGAAAAATTTAGACTGAGTAGTATGTTTTCCTTAACATGATTTTTCTTCTTGCTTTGATCCTGGACATGCGTATTTACTCCATGAGTATAAGGAATTTGGCTCATTTTTTATGAGCAGAATATATTTACTGGGGGAAAGAAAGCTCCTGTCCAAGAGATGGACAGAAGGGGGGCCCAAGTGGGTGGTCTCCCAGAAGCTGTCTCTTCCAGGGACTCTTATTTTTTTTTGGCAGAACCAGGGACTGAACTCAGATCCTTGCGCTTGCCAGGGAAGTGCTTATTCTACTGAGCAATCTCCCCTTCCCCTTTTCTAGGGACTTTTTTAGTGTAAAATCATGCAGTGAAGTGGATCTAAGGTGGTGGAGAACATGGGAACTTGCTTAGGTGGTCATGAGGTGGGACAAAACTATGGTCAACCAATGAGATTATAAGCACCATTGCTCATGTTAACTTGATTAAATCCAAGACCAAATGGGGAAGCAAGACACATAGAAAGCAGGCAAGAATACGGGACAGGGTCTCTTCCTGTTGGGGGTTGGGTCAGTGACTCATTTGAACTTTTTCAAGGTGATTGATATCTATTTAAAAGATCAATCACTGATGTTCATCCCTAGGGAAATATATAGCTATATGTTTCCTCTTTTCTCTTGAGGTCTGGCCCATACAGGAATGTCTGTCTCTTCCAAGCTGCAAAGTCACTTTGTCTTCCAACTTGTCTCTTTGAGGGCCTGGCCCTGCCTGACTGCCTATAATATTTCTATCTAATTCAGCTGCCTACAACATTCCCTCCTCTAAAGAAGTAACCCAAACTGCCATGAGGGAACCATGGGCAATGACTGCTCCGTATTCTTCAGGCTGAAAGAGGTTGTAGTTAATTGCACTCTAAAAGTTCCGCAGCCAAGGTAATATTTATTGAGCACCCACACTGTGTTGAACACAGCTCAAGCAAGCCCCAGTCAAAGGACCTTCACACAGTGACTCAGCAATATAAGCAGCTTACATACATAGCTAAGACACAAAGTCATGGGGTTACATCAGACAACAGGTGCCTTGGAAACAGGGCTCCAATCTCCCCTCCAAGATGGATAGGCTATATTTGCTCCTATCAAGCCTGCATTTCCTTGAAGTCAGTTCCTCACGTGCATTTAAAAACAAAAACTAGATGTCCAGGAATGCAAAGAAGACAATGGTGGTTGAGTAGTCAACCCAAGCAAATAAAAATATCACTCATCTCCAAGAACAGCCTGAAAAATCTAAAAGAACAAAAAATCAGAACGTTTACATCAATTAGAAGATTATTACCTTAGCATCGCCCACAGTTGCTATTTCCAGGTAACTTCTGCCAACACATATTGAAACACTTCTCTGCTGATTTAGTAAGATAAGTCTATTGATCAGCTGCCAAAAGTGAGACCTGGTGAAGGCTTGCAGAAAGGATTACAGAATCTCCTGTCAGCCTTGGGAAAGACTGCTGCCAAGTCCCAGCCTGGCTCAGTTCCCAGCTCTGCTCCTGTTTGCATCCCTGCAGGAACAGGCCTCAGTACACATCTTGTTATTAACCAAAACAAATTATGAATTACAATTTCCTATCTATAATACTTTGTGGATTTCTCTGGAACTCATCTCTGAGAGATTTTGTTTTGACAAGTCAAGTTTATTTTACAAACTAGTCCTAAATAGATGCTACAGGGGGTAACAATTAATTAGTTGCTGTTCAGTTGCCAATTTTCATAATCTGTGAGGATCTTTCTAAGCCTACCATACCTCTTTCCTCCTTTACGCTCATAAAGCCCATACAGTGCTTAAACATGATTCGTCCACATGAAAGAAACCAGTGGCAGTAATTAATTCATAGAGACGCTTTCTTTTCACCATTGATACAAGTTTAAATCCAGCTGGTCAGGGAACATTTTAATTTTTAACATCCCGACTATGAGAATTTGAAATAATTCATGGTATATAACTTCATATGGTAATATGAAGTGAATATGTTTCTTATAGACTAATTAGAATTATACAGTAGTACCTTGGAAAAGAAATATGTGAAGACACTTGAATTAATACCTGTATTTTTTGGTCACAAGGGTTTCCCTTTCTGTGAAGGACCAATTTTTGTTTTTTTTGTTTTTGTTTTTGTTTTTTGCGGTACCAGAGACTGAACTCATAGTCTCATGCTTGTCAGGCAAGCACTTATTCTACTGAGCTATCTCCCTGACCCTCTTTGTTAGGTATTGAGTGAAGAGTGAAAAAGAATTGTCCACATTTGACATGCAACTCAGTGTCAAACTCAAATCCAAGACCTTAACAACTCTAACAGGTACAACTGAGGCTTTCTTCAAATGCAAAAAAAAAAAAAAAAAAAAAAAAGGATAATTCTAAAAGAGCTTAATTTTGCATGCAAATGCAAATCACTGAAAATGCTTTGAAAAAAATCAGATGTCCCAAGCCCATCTCAAGTTATCTCTGGGAGCAGGACTATGAATCAGAGTTTTATAAACCTCCCCAGATGATTCTAAGAGTAACCAGGACTGAGAGTCAGTAATTTAAACCCCTCAACAAAGACACCAAAATTATCAGATCTCTCCCCATTCATCACATTCTCTGTCACCCTTTACACTCTCCTCAAGTACTCATCAAAAGAAAGTGCTGGCTTTGACCTTCCCAATCAAGTCCAGGTGGGAACACATGACCCAGTTCCTGGGATGCCTAGGAAATGCACTCATCTGAGCACAGGGGACTTAATGCTGTGACATCATGTAGTCTGGATGGGCTACATTATTAGGAAAAAATTCTCTGTCCTCCAATTCATAGACAAAGTTCAAAGTCAGCACAGTGTCATTGCCAGAGGTTATTTTCACCCCCTATCTTAATTTGCTGTGTCCTTTCTCCCAATCTTTGTGCTATTCTGTATGTGGCAAAAAGATTCTTTCTTTCATAGCTGGCAATCAAGAATACTTGCTCCACCATCATAGCTGACAGTGGTCTAACACAATTTAATCCTCATCATTCCAGTATAACCCCCTTTCTTTGCTTTTCAGAGCAATTTAATGAGTGAATGAACTCCTTTTTGTTGTTGTTGTACTGGGAATTGAGCTCAGGACCACACAGTTGCTAGGCAGTGCTGTGCCCCTGAGTTATATTCCTAGCCTTGAACTCCCTTCCTTCCTTCCTTTTTTTTTTTTTTTTTTTTTTTTGAGACAGGGTCTCTAAGCAATTCAGAATGGCTTAATCTCACTATGTAATTCATGCTGCCTTTGAATTCACTACAATCCTCTTGCCTCTGCCTCCCAAGCACTGAGATTACAAGTGTGCACCACTATGCCTGTCTTTTGAACTCCTTTCTCAAATCAGTACAAATAAGAGGATAGGAGACACTATTTTGCTACTTAGTGAACTGGGAGTACTGGAACCTTACAGGCGGTGACTAAGTTGCCACACATACCGCAGGGACTGATCTCAGAGCTGGACATTGTGTATCATTTCCAAAGGCTTCTGCCCTGGCTATGCCAGTTTCTGTTCCAACATTCATTATGAAGACCCTTGTCCCAAAGCTCTTATCCTCATGAACCAAACTCTCAGGAGGCTAAAGTAATGATTATCAGCCTAGTGTCATGCCCAACAGCCTTCAACTGTTCCTTTAACCCTGAAAGCAATGAATATTGACCTTAGTAACCTTATCGGTGGAGTGTGTGTTTCTATGCTTTCTTTAGGTAAACTCCCAGTCCTTGCATTTTAGGTTGATATTTTCAGAATGTCTCCCAGGAGCAAGGGCTGACTAGTCACATGACAGCTGTTAATCTGTTACAATTGAGCAGTTGGAGGACGGAAGGGAGTGCTGTGGCACACAGCTTACAATGAGCATTCAGCAAATCAGACATGGGAGTGATGCCTTGGCAAACACTGGCTGATGCATGCATGCACAGGCACATACACAGGACGTCTGTCTTTATGCAGTTACACCTGTGCATCGGTGATGCAATGGGTGGATCAAAAAATCCAATTAGTGCACTGGATCTTTCCTCTTCAGCTATCTACTTTTTGACTAATTCATCTCATTACATTAAAATAGTAGCTGGAGGGGAAGAGCAGGGAAAACAAAAGCAAGGCCTTTTGAAAGGCAATTTGTAAGTTATTTTGTACCATAAATTCAAGCAGTCTTAAAGCGAAAACATTTTGGTGCATTAAAGTCTCATTCACGAAATGCTGAAGTCCTAAATACAATTTGTAAGAGATACAAGGGCTCAGATTGGCTAGACAAGGCTAGGCATGATAGCTCAGCTGAAAGGTTCCTTTAAAAAGGTAAACTGAGCATCATCACCAAGCCCAGCACCCTCCTTCCAAAGCCCACCAGACATGTTCCTTCATGACCACTGAGCAAGTGGGAAAGCTGGCAGAGACCAGAACGGAGTACTCTGTGATCCCTGCTAAAGGGTTTTGTTTGGCTTTCTAAGAAAAAAGAAGAAATCCTGAGTCCTCATCCCCTCTCCCTGCCCTCCTCCACACCAAAGCCCACTGAACGTTTTACCAAGACACAAGGACAGTGAGACAAGAGGACTAAACCGAAGTCCCGCACTGTGTTGTAACTCTGGTGCTGGGAGTGCGGACTCCAGTCCAGTCTGTGAGTCCAGTGGTCTTGGGTCTGGCACCCCGTATCAAATGACCACGCTGACGGTCATGCTCTGGCCATGGGGCACTATCTTACGGGGCCAGGTGAGCAACAGCTTGCGCAGCTCCTCGCGGAAGCTGTCGTGCAGCCAGGCATAGATGAAGGGGTTGTAGCAGGCAGAGCTCATGGCGAGCCAGTGGCAGAGCAGCTGCACAAGACCGAAGGCGTAGGAGTCTATGGCACGAGGGTCCAGGTCGCGAAGCAGGTTGAAGACATGCAGCGGCAGCCAGCAGACGGCGAACACCACCACGACCACCACCAGCAAGCAGAAGGTGCGGCGGCGCCGCGCGCGGTCCCAGTCGGCCTGGCTCTGGGTCACGCAGCCCGGGACCACGCGGTTCCGGAGCTTCACCGACACCCGCACGTAAGAGAGCAGGATGACCAGCAGGGGGAGCAGGTAGGTCCCGAGTAGCAGTCCCCAGGCGTAGAGCTGGCGCTGGCGCTCCTGCGAACCCCAGAACTCCTCGCAGAGGCGCACGTCGTGCGGCTTGAGCTCGACGTGGTAGGTGTGCAGGGCGGCCGGCAGCGCCAGCACCGCGGAGAGCGCCCAGATGGCCAGAACCACGTAGGCGCTGGAGCGCAGCGAGATGCGGCGCCGCAGCGGGTGCGCCAGCACGACGTAGCGGTCCACGGCGATGGTGGTCAGCGTGAACACCGACACGTAGACGGTGACGGGCTGCAAGAAGAAGACCAGGTGGCACAAGCCGCCGCCGAACACCCAGCCGCGTGGCTCGAAGGCGTAGGCCAGTGTGAGCGGCACGCAGGCGGCGCACATGAGCACGTCCGACAAGGCCAGGTTGCCGATGAGGAAGTTGGTCACGTTGTGCAGCCGGCGCACCCGTGCAATCACCAGCACTAGCAGACAGTTGCCCACCAGCCCCACGACCACCACGATGCTGTAGAGCAACACGATCAGCCCCTTCAGCTGATGCACCAGCTGCAGGCTCTGGAAGGGCGTGAGGGACTGGGCACCCGAGCCCACGACCGAGTCGTTGCCCGCCGAGGCCTCTGCGCTCTGGTTAACCGCCCTTGTAGCCGCCGGCGGCAGCCCAGAAGACGAGCCAGGGTCCCCAGGGTTTCGAGTGGGCATGGAGGCCATGCTACCTGTCCAAAGGTAATCGAGTCTGTCATTTCACATTTTCCATCCTTCACTCCTGAGCCAGCCACGCCCTCCCAACCCAACCTGGCCCCATCACTAAGTCCTCCCCATGGGAAAACTGGCCACACAGCAGCAACAAAAACAGTAAAAAAAAAAAGTGCTGTCCTCCCTCCATCCGCGGAATAATAATCCTAAACTTGCACGGGTCATTTACACGCCCCTGCTCAATGCATAGACCTCACATTCCACACAACTAAGACGCAGGAGCGAAGTCCTACCTGTGTAGGGGGCTTGGCAGACGGGAAAGCCCTCCTGGAAGGGAAGGACAAGATTCGTACTGCCCCTTAGCAATCCTTCCCACGACGGTGACCCACGTCTCTCGCTTCTCCGCGGAGCTGAGCAGTCCGGGGTTCCCAGCGGTAGCAGCTTTTGAAAGGGGCTGGGAGACCCTCCCCTCCGTCCCGCCCACCACTCCAGTGCTCCCACGTATGAAAACTAGGGGCGGAGCTCGCGCCGCACTACTCCACGTTTAGAGAACTAGTGGGGGCAGGGGGGCTGGGCTCAGGAGTGGGGGAGGGGCTGACAACCTGGACCCGAGAAGCGCCCGGATCGAGCGGTGTGTCTAGAGAACCCCGGTCCAGCAGCAGCGTGTAGCAGATAAAGGCAGCAAAAGCATTAAGCGCCAGGCTGTCGGGACGACTTGTTTCAGTCTCCAGGGAGAAAAGTCAAGGGAGGACAAAAGACCTGTCATTTAGCTCCGAGTCCTGTCGCGTCCCGGCCACCTTTGATGGAGTCGCTAGGGGATTGTGGCAGGTCTTTGCAGCGCAGAGCCTGGGAACTCGTCGCGGACCTTATCTTGCCCTCCCTCGCACTTCAGAGTATTTTTTTTTTTTTTTTCCTGGGCCTGATGCGCTGCGCAGGCACCAGGCCCGTCCAAGCCTAAGGGAGGGTTCAGACCACAGACAGCTGCCAGGACCAACTCGAGCCTGCCCTGGGACCTCAGACCACAGTGGGGGAAATTCCTTCTCCTGTGACTCCCAGGCGTTCACAGATGGGACTTGGCTGGCTCAGAGAGCTGCTTCACCGCTTGCCCTCGTGCAGGAAGTGTAGGACATTGGAGGTAGATGAGCCGGCTTTCCGGAGGTCGGAGGGTTGCTGACTTTCATTCCTGTGCGACCCTCCTCCTGCCTGGTACGCATCACACTTCA
>PVKA01017582.1:7628-45591 GCA_004027165.1 Ctenomys sociabilis
AGGGAGAGAGAGAGAGAGAGAGAAAGAGACAGAGAGAGAGAGAGAGAGACAGACAGACAGACAAGCAGACAGACAGAGACAGAGGCAGAGGCAGGCAGGCAGACAGAAATACAGACAGAGATGGTATGTGTATGAATGAAAGTATAAATGCGTGTATGTGAAAGGTGAGAGATACATAGAAATGTATGTTTGTGCAACAAAGTGTGTGTGTGTGTGTGTGTGTGTGTGTGTGTGTGTGTGTGTGTGTGAATGATTGAGAGGGAGAAGGAAAAGGAAGTAGAGAGGGAAGGGAAGGGGAGAGGTAGGGGGAGGAGACAGAGACAAAGGGAGACAGAGACACACACACACACACAGAGAATGAGAATTATTCCTTGTCCCAGTCAGGAGCAGAGACCATTTTCTCTTCCTTATTTAGACCTTTGTTTAGACTCAATTGTCATCTGAGTGTCCCAGAGAACCTGCACAGCCTCACAGCTTTAGCCTTATCTTATTTTATATTTAACCTCATTAGCCATTCGCGGGCCTGGCCTGGGCCGGATCATTATGGCAGGCCTACAAGGCCATGGACTGCGATGTTTATCTCTGCAGTGGAGTGTCTGGTATAGTAATTAACTTTGAGGTCTTGAATACAACAGGATATGGAGGGGGAGGGGGTAAGAATCAGAAAAGGTCTGGCGAGTTTAGAAGGCTTCATTAACTGGGGTCCACTGATTTGTTCATTTGCTGCTTGTATAGGAATATTTATAATATCCAGTTGCACAACAAGGCAGTAAAGAGTCTGATTGGGCATTTACCTGCCTGCCCTGGAATCCCACGCACCAGCTGGGAAAGTTGCCGTATCTATTCGCACCTCAGTTTCTGTCTGTCAAATAGACATGATAATGTGAGTATTAGATGAGATACAAAGTTAGAGGACTTGGCACAGTCTCTGGTCAACAAATGTAAGGCTATCCAGTCTGGCTCAGGAAGCTGTCGAGTGGCTAGGCCTGTCTGTTGTGCCCGCAGCTGACATTCCTGTGAAGATGACCCCCATCCAACTGTTGATCAACTGAGTCAACGTGCCTGACTCAGTTGGAATTTGACTGCTAGGAGCGTGCTCCACGGCCTCTATTTCTGACACCACTGGAGATGCATATTTTAAAAATCATTTTATGTTGCCCTTGCCCTTCATCTTTCAAACTGGATAACATCAAACAGTTCTTCCCTCTCAGCTTTCACTGATGCATGCAGAAGTTCAGGGGTGTCCCGCTCTCAGTAGCCAGGTTTTGGGTTCCCTGGGCTTTCCAGATAACCACTAGAGGGCACATCTGGGGTCTCAGGGTCTGTGTTTCTTGCTGATGGGATTCTTCAAGTCCAAAGTCAGTCATTGCAGAACCCTCCGAGGTGAAGATCTCAACTGTGGTGCAGGCGACAGGACCAGAAATTCAGAGCTGGAACTGAGGAAGGAGACCGAGCACGTGCTGTGCCCTTCTCCGAGGGTGAGCCTTAGGTTTCGTTCTAACAAAACCATTTCCAATTATTTCGTTCCCAATCATGGACTACAAAATGCCCTCCTATAAACAATCAAATAAAATAAATATCATTTCCTCTTAATTTTTCATGCAATTAATGTGCGATTAAAATTTCCCAGGCTGCGTTTCTTCTGTTTGAGGAGGCTGGGCAGTCAGTGGTCGTGAACTTCAGAAAATAAAATCAGGCTTCAAATCCTAGCTTCCTCTGCTCACTGATTCTTTAGCTTTCACCAGGTCTCCTTGCTGACTCTCAGCCTTCTTTAGAAAATGGAAACAATGATGATCCTTTAAAGGACTTCTGTGATAGTAGGTGTATAATGAGCATGATGTCTAGGGTAGAATGCTATTATGATTATTTTGATTTTTTAAAAAATTACACAAGTAGTCATAGCCATCCCTGATGTATCTTGGAAAATAGCTTATTGCTGCTTGGTTATAATTAAATGTGTCAATTCCACACTGTCACAGTTTAAATGTTATCCACCAAGATTTCTTGTTAAACATTTATAAGACCATTTCAGAAATATGCATTTTATATGGAGCACTAATGCCAAATCTCAATTAGTAACAATTTTTATAACAACACACAACTGAGGTCAGGAACTATTTATGCAAGAAGACAAGAACCACCGAACAATGTGCACAGAAAATACTACACCTGCTTGGTCATTCCTAACATTTCAAATCAAGGTGCTGCATTTAATTAATTTCTAGAAGGTTTAATCTCAGACTTATTAAGAGCATTATTTGTGAAGGAAAACAAACAGCCCTGCTAGCGGCACCAAACATGTTTATTCCAAATAGTTAATTAAATTGTGTCAGTTCCTGCCCTGCAGTTTTCAGGCTCTTCTGTTTTTCTATCCATGTGGACATTTTGTCATCATTCATTTTTGTTTTGTTTTGTTTTTTGGGATACCAGGGATTGAACTCAGGACTTTGTGCTTGGCAGGCAAGCACTTATTCCACTGAGCTATCTCCCCGGCCCCTTGTCATCATTCATTTTTATTTCCTCTTCAGCATTTTAAAAACAGGCATGAAGCAGCGACAAAGCATGTGTGTACTTGGAGCATTTTCGCAAACTTAAATTGGTTAAATACGGCCTGAGCACTGGCTGGTGGAACTGTCTCCATTTTTCAGAATCCCCCGGGATTTTCCAGCACCATCAAAACAGACCTCAACAGTTGTGACCCAAAACACAAACAGCAGTAGCAAACAAAGCGGGTAGACTGGGAGGCCGTGATGCTCGGAGCTACACGGAAGAGGAAGCATAGACTGGAACTGGGTGGAGGGCTAGGTGTGAACTGACTTCCAAAACAGCTAGCCCAAGCCCCTTCCACTGGCTCTCTACCCTGCAAACACAGGGCATGTACTACCGCAGGGCCTTGATCCAGAAAGCACAAGGTGTTCTGCGACTTTGGAGGGTGCAGAACACCAGTTGGCAGGGCTGTGAGGAGGCACAGGGAAAGGGAAGGATAGCACTCACACTGCTTACACGGCAGCAGGCAGCATGCTGAGCTGTGTTTGGGAGGACTCTCGTTCCCAGTTGCCCAAGGCCCGGGGATGCGGAGGTTAGTGCAGTTCTATCCTACGAACCACAGGCTCCTGGCTCTCACCCTCTTACTTCCACAGCTAAGTTAAAGGGAAAGCCCAGGGGACAAGCTACTCTCACCCTGGTTTACATGCCTGCAAATCAGTGTTAGCAAAACTAAGAAAATTAATAAAGCCACCTAACTTGTCAGATGGTGCTAAACACTGTGCAAAGTACCCTTTACTTATATATCAATTCCATAACTGTTTGCCAAAATCCTAGGCAGTCCCAGACCCTCTTCTAGTCTTGTGTTATGGGTGGTTGAAACCAACATAGTGAGAGGCCTGTCTCCCCACAGGTGTGTCTAGCCTCAGAGATCTCCTGCGCTGAGCCTTCTGTGAAGCCACACAAAACTATAAGATGCTGGCCTCTTCCAGGAGCTGCCATCTAGGACAGCCAGCAGTGACAACAACAGGCATTTATTGAGCACTCTACCAGACAGACACTAGGCTAGGCAGTCTCCTATATTACCTGCGGTTAAGTCTACAGGATACACACAGCCAGCATGGTACAGGCAGGATAACTAAGGCTCAGAGAGGCTAAGCAGCACGCTCAACATCTCACAGCTGCCAAGTGATAACTCTAGGACTATGCCACGTGAAAAGATAGAGCACGGTATGTGCACTGAAAGTCTCTATGCACATACCAGCTTGGGCAGATTTCTGTGCCAGGGAAGGCTTTAAAAAGAACAAGACTAGAAAGGCTTCAGAAGGAAGGAGTATGCATGAGCTAGCTCTGTTCTGGACACGGTGTAGGAAGACAGAGGTGCGCCAGCTGGGTCTGGGAGAGCCTACGAATATGCTGCAGAGGAGGGCGAGCATCCCGGTTACTGCAGGTTGTACAGATGGCAGCAGAGAATGCGGCTGCAGAGGTCCAAGCAGGAAAGTGGACGCGGGAGGGTGGGACGGATGGCTGGGGCGGCTGGCTGGCAGAGACCCCTGATCTTTATGCCATCGTCATCAAACCAGAAGCAGGTGCAATGAAGTAAATCCCTGAGCCCTGGCTTTGTCAGGCCAGTAGATTGCCTTGCTCTGGAAAGGGTAACTGCCACTGGCCAGCAGGATGGCAGCACGACTGGTGCATCAGTGTTATTTTGTGCAACAGCATATGCTTGACGGGGAATATAATTTGTGGCTTGGAGTGAATGTCCTACAGCCTCATGGTTCAGGCTTGTGTTCTGGTTCTGCCTTTCATGTGTATACCTTGAAGGAATGATTCAACCCCTCTGTACCTCAGTTTCTTCTGTGCTGCGAAGTGGAGCAACACAGGCCTTGCAAGGTTGCTGTCTGAAATAAGTTCTCACGGGGGGTTAGTTAGCTCTCACTACTGTTGTCGCTGCTGATATGTTATCACCTCCAGCTCTGAGACGGAGTATTACTGCAGAGCCCACAGCCTGCAGGCATGGGCTGGGCAGGACCAACAGGCTCCTCCATACAGCACATCTTTCTCTGTCAGTCTTCTGCAGTCATTAGCTCAGATGAAAGGTGACAAAGTACCCAGTGAATACCCAGGCCCCTTGGCTGGGAACAATGTGTTTGAAACTACTTTATTGTTAAAGTATTGGAGTTATTGGAAGGCTAATAACCTAGGTGTGCTAAAGTATAGGTTATTGGAAGGCTAATAACCTAGGTGTGCTTCCTTTAGCTAGCATGGAAAGCCTCATTAAATGGGGGTCGGGGGCCTTGCCTGCAGCTCTGTTCTTCTTCAGCCTCTGTACCATAAGGAAGGGTACTGACCTGGAAGAAGGTGGTGAGCCAATGGTGGCTTTATCGGAAAGGCCCCTTGTCCTCACAGCTCTGGTGGGCATGCCGCAATAACCAGCTGTGTTTCCTCCCTAGCCCAGGAGGCAGGAAGTTCCAAATTGGACTCCAATTAACTCTGAAGGAACAATGGGCTTTCCAGAATCTAGTGGTTCTGATCAGGTCTAAGGAGGTGTCACTAAGCCGTGGAAAATAATTACAGCGAACACGACAATGCCTCCAATTCTCGGCTCCTGCCACTGTACCGCAAACAAATGTGTATTTCTCCCTCCTCACAAGGTTCACTGCCCTTAATTGCTACCCTGCTTCATTAAGGGGCCATTAATTTTGTGACTTGGTTTTAAAAGGCAGTAATTATAAGGTGAGGACAAAAAACCCATGGTTTAACATCGCCAGCCTAGATGCTAGAAGGTGTTTCCTGGCAGGTCAAAGAAGGACGGTGAGAGGGAAGGAGCCTGCGTCCTAAGAAGACGCTTTTCCGTCTTCATGCCCTCTTTCCTGGATGCACAGCTGCCTCTGTGGTGGCAGGGTTGCATGTGAGACAGGCCCGAGCATTTCTGTGTCCTACTAGTTGGTAGGACTCTGTATCCTGTAGGTCCATGTTTCTGAGGTTGCGTCCCGTGGACATTCTCCTCCCACAGAAATCAGCCAGAAAGCTAGGACTGTTCTCAGTGACCTGAAACCTTGGCGAGGGAACACAGCTTCCTAAAGACATCAGCCCCATGTCCGCATCCCTCATGCAGGGGCACATTCTTATTCACAGCCATTTTTCGTACACTTCCCTTCATTTGTATATCATTCATCAGATGTCTATTGACAGCATTCAGGACCCTGCGCCAGACTCTTTCGATGGAGGGTGAACAAGACAAATGGAAGGGAGTGATTTGGAGTGACAAAACATGCCAGGGAAAACAAGCACAGGCCTCACAGGACCACGAAATGGGGCCATCCTCATGGCCAGGGGAGATGGTCCCAAGAAAGGTACTTGAGTATGGGGATCAGAAGAAATAGAGCACAGCTGTCAGGTCACTGTGGGATGGAGGAAGAATTCTTGTCCCCAGGAAAAGCTATGCAAAGGCTCTCTCATGTAGGACTGAACCACACCTTCAAACCATAGGGCAGAAAAAGGGTCTCAGAGGGGAAAGGGGGGAGTGTCACAAGATAAAGAAAAGAAGTGGGTCATATATTGGACCTCAGTCTTCCCACCCATAAAATGGTGAGGATAAAATAAATAAAACGTTGTTCTGTCAGTAGCTGCTGCATATCACATTTCCTGAGGTCCTTTGGCACACCTGGCTTTCTCTTATGGTACAGGGCAAAGTTGGGCTATCACAGAACTCAACTCACTGACTCTGTGTAGTGCTGGCAGTGTAAGATCAGAGGAGACCTTTACTTTGCTGCTTCTGAGTTCCCGCTCCGTGGTGCCACGTGCCACATGGCTCCTTCCTGTGAGCACGCTCACACCTTCCATCGCACATGCATGTGTGCATGTACATATGTGCACACGCCGCATTTTGCAAATGAAATGGAAATCCTACTGCAGCACTGTTGGGCAGGCTTCGGGCATGGGTGCTGGTGGGAGGCTGGGTTTGCATCCTGGCTGCACTAATCACTGTCTGCCTAACCTTGACAACGGTGCTTTACCTCTTCAGACTTCAGTTACTATTTCTGGGAAAGGAAGGCACGACTGGTGACTCATTTGGTGCTATTTGGATTACATAAGGCAAGCTATGGAAACCCCTCAGGAAAGAGTAAATCCTACAAAAGTCACCTTACTAAGTATGTTATTATTACTGAGCTGCAAAGCACCGTGCCTAGTTTCTTGCAAGTGCTTAATAAATGATATTGTGGTTACTGAATGCTCTGTAACCTGCTTTTCAGCTAAAGATGGAATTAATAAGAGCTTTTGAGGTAAAGAGGCAGAGACACAGCCTACACAGCACTGAGCATGAGCAAGCTGTTAGGGTCCATTTTCCTTTCCTCTTTGCTTCATTGTGTATCTCCGTCGTCCCGGGGTGAAGAGGGTGGCTCATAGGGCAAGAGAAGTGGCCTTTGGCAGCTCGAGGGCATGGTGCTCCACCCTTGCCCAACTTGAAAAGGGACATTCTCTAGCACCTGCAGTGTGGACAGTCACCGTGATGGCCTCTTGGTGACTCTGCCTGGGGCACATACTCATCAAAGAGGCAAAGTTGAGGGCAAGGTGTTTGGGGAAGGAACGGGCTCTCCATAGAGAAGGAAGAGGTGAGTGAAGACGAGGCCAATGAGTCTATCTCCTGATCAGGGCCCAAGTCTGGACCGGAGCAGAGACCACCTCGTGTGTGCAATGGACCCGAATCCTCCGGACATGCGCGGAGGACCCTGTGTGGTTGGTGCACACCGCAGTTCGACTTGGAACCTGGATATTCCAGGAATCTCAATTTACACTTAGCCTTAGAGCTAATGAACTGCTTTTTCTATTTCTTTGTCTCTGGGCTAAATCCAGTGGGCAGTGACCCAACACTCCAGTGATTTGTGGGCCTGCAGGAGGAGGGAAGAAGCTGATTGTGGAGTTGGCAATTACTCTGCCTGAGCCCCTGCCTGGCAGGGCCTTATCTTTATTTATAGCTGGCTGAACCTCCCAGAGCCCAATTTTTGCCCTTGAGTGACTAGTGCACTGCAGTTTTAGTTCATAAAACACTGTTTGTTTATAATTCTTAACGGATTCTGTTTTATTAAAAGAGAAGGCTCCATGCAGAGTATAAATAAAGTTAACTGGTTAAGTTTTAGTTTGTATTCACAGTAAATGTGCAAGGGACAGGAACTTGCACCAAAATTATGCATGTGCACACCCTGAATTCATTAAAAAAAAACAAAAACTTAGGGGTCTCTGAGGCACAGAACAAGCCTTTCTCATTGAAGGTCCTTAGGACAGGTAGACACGAGATCTTAAAAGCAGCCTGTAACAGTGGAGTTTTTTTTTAAGTTTGTTTGTTTATGAGCTGGTGTAGCAGCCAGTGTGTCTCCGTGTTCAGCTCCACAATTAGAAGTAGGGGAGCCCTAGATCTATTTCTAGTTGAATGGAAGAGAGATCTTAAATCCAGGGGTTGTATCTTGGAGTGGGCAGCTGGGGCAAAGTCTTTACAGAAGCCAAAAGGAGGGGAAATATGCTCAGACTGTAGAGAAAAGTTGTTTAGAATGTTGCAAGAGGAGCTGTTTATGTAGGGAATGGAGATGATGTACAGAAAGTGGGTCCCTCTTGGGGACAGTGGTCACCTCCAAAGAGCTTGATAACTTGATAGCTGAGAGGCAGTGAGAACCACTGCATCCTGAGGTACAGAGCTGCCTGCTTGGACTTGGGTTTGGCCCTTGGGATGCCTGAGGCATCATCCTTGCCCTTCCTGGACTGGCCCACAGGAGCAGCTCCTCACTCCCCTTGCCTGCTTCCCCCGGGCCCTGGAAGAATAGTCACGGTGCTCCCTGCCTTGCCCGCACATCACCTTCCCTTCCTCCTGTCTTCATAGTCGCTACAGATGGGGTGGAAGTGGCCTCTGTGGGAAGGTTTGTTCTGGGGAAGGAAGAAGGGGAATTTCAAAGTCTCTGCAAAGTGGAAGTGCTCTGAATTTCTTACCCCAGGCCTGCTGCAGACTTCAGCAGTTTCTAAGCAAACTTGGCCTGGAGTCGAGGAGATGGTTTTTTGAGGTCATGCTATAGCAGCCTTGTGAAGATGAAGGGAAGCCTAGAGGTGAGAGTGAAATTATAAGGGTAAGACCCTAGGGAGTGCCAGACATCCTCCTCCCTCCTCCCTTGCATCCTTCCCTCCATCCATCCAATAAATAAATGAAGCTCTGATTATGTATTTGATGTTTAACAAAGAATACCCTATTTGGGAAAGAAAGATTGAAGCATGCTCATTATCCACAAGCACTCAAGAAGGGACAGCAAGGAATGTCAAGGTGACAGAGGGTGTCACCAATTATGACACGCTCTGTGCCCATAGCCAACATCACAAATGGAACATTACCCCATGGAGCCCAGAAGATGCCTCAGCATCATTCTTAGCACAGCACTGCCAGCAGCAACTTCTGGTTATTCCCAGGGTGTTCTTGGGTTGTTCCTGAATATCTGATAGCTATGCTGCTTGCTAACTGGCCATACCTGACTTCTTAGCCTTAGACTACCCTGCAGGCCTAGAGGACCATGCATACCAACCCTGCCTGGTGTGGTCCAGTCCCTCTCTTCTCATCTCCCCACCCACCAAACCATTCCTTTCCTTGCCTAGAGATGAGAAGACACACTGGCTATAGCTGGAGCTGGGACTGAAACCAGAGGGCTTGATAGAGATTTGGGGTTTATGTGCAGGGGTTAGAGCTGTAGTGATAGGAACTGTCACTCTAGTGGATTTCTAACTGGTGGTCAACTTATTACACCAAGTTGAATTAAACTAGCATGGTGCTAGGTGCTGGAGGCCCACCTGAGGGTTGTTGCCAGCAGCATAAAGGCAGAAGAGGAGAAGCTGCTGAAACACTGTTGGGGATGCTGTTTGGAGAAGCCGTTGGAGCTGCTGGAAGCTGCTAGTTCTCTTGCGCTGTTGTGCTAGAGGACTTCATCATGATGGCTTTCCTGATGAACTGTAAAGGAGCTTTGGTCCTCATCTTGAGCATCGCTTCCTGGCTCTGGAGGGGAAGATGGTGCACTGTTCAGCCTTGTGGAGAAACTTGTCACTTTGGCTTTCCTAATGGGAACTCAGCTTTCCTCATTCCTGGAGGAGCTCAGGACCTCTCTGTTGCTGAGCATGGCTGTGGTACCTTTGGGGGAGCTCTGGTGCTTACCTTGATCATGGCTTCCTGGCTCCAGTTCAGATCCCTCAGGCTGCTGGCACAGATCCTTCATCCTGCTGGCACAGGCTTCCAGCTTCCACCACTGATGTTGGTTCTTTCCAGCACAGATCCGTGAAGTAGGCTCCAGACCCTCAGCTGGATTCTTCAGTATTTAGTGTGTGGCTAGATTCCCTGCACTTGTATTTGATTCTCTTATAAATTAATTAAATGTGCCCCGTATTGTATTGTTCCCCATGTAAAAGCCCCAGACCATGAAGTTGCTGACTAAGTGGGGCATGGGCAAACTAATGTTCCTGAATTTTCTCCTTGTCATTAGAGTGGAAGTTGGGATGAAATAGCCTTGAGTCCTTTAGAACTCTGGCATTTTGTAACTTAAATAATTGAATATTACCCTTTTACTCTGAGCTTCAGTATCTACCTTAGTGATGGTGGGAATAGCAACAGAAAGGGGTGACCTGGGTCCCTTGTTTTTATTCCTGTATGAACATGAACAAGAGTTCATCATCCATAGCTGAGCAGAAGTCAATGCTGGGTCTCCACTAAGACTTCCAGCCCTGGAGCGCCCTGCTCCTCAGGCCTCTGCTGCTGACCTGATTTGCTCAGCCCAGCAGCCTGCATGTGGAAGGTGATGGCAATCCCTGGAGCTCTTTATGGACACCGTCTGGCTGTGCCCCTGCCTTCCTGGGCCACTTGCCTATCATCATGAGATTTTTTTTTTTTTCACTATCCCCTAGGATTGGGCCCCCAGCTAACCTCAGTTCAGAGGTCCTGCAGGGGTTTCCAGCAGGAAGTGCCCCTTTCTGATTCTATCTAGGGCCATGAGAAGGTGGCAGCAGGATAAGCAGGCCCTCCCCACCAAGGCTTGTTTGTTTGCTGCATTTGCAGTGCTGTTTGAGCTGCAGCTAATACATCAGTATTTGCTTGGGAGGGTATCTGGCAAGGAGCATGTCCCTGGGACACTGGCAGATAAAATGACTTCTTTGTAGCATTCTTCATATATTTGGCAGGAATAGAGGAGGGTTCCTAGCTGCTGACAAGAGGTGTAGAAAAGGAGGTGTGGAAGAGGAGCCCCCAGAGACTTCTCCAGAAGAACTTCTGTCCCAGTTTGGCTCTGGGTGATTTTGTCAATGCCTCATGCTGTCTCCATCTCAAACTATTTTCTGGCACATTTCACTTTCTCTAGCTTTACTGGAATTCTATTCTTTCCCCCCCATATTTATTTCAGTGACTTAGCTGGAAGCCCTCAGGGTTGGGCTAGTACTAGGAGGAGAAGAGCTTGCTAGCTGAGAAAAGGGAGGTAGAATCAGACAGCCCGAAGTGGACACTGGTTTTGTTGGCCAGCTGTGTGCTCAGAACAGGCCTCCTGAGCTCTTGGGGTCTGAGCCCCCAGCAAAATCAGGATGTGTATGGCACAAGGCTGTAAGAGACCCATGATGTCATCTGCCGATGGCAGTCTGCAGAGCACTCGTGCAAATAGAACTCACTGAAAGGTGGCTCTCTTTCAGCATCGTTCTTCTCATCCACTAAACGGTGACTGATGGGTCCTTTGGCCTGCACTAAGCATCTTCAGTGCTAGGACTGAAGACTCTGCTTCTGCCATGGTCCTTCTCTTTCTCTTCTAAAGGCACAGTGCTACATGCACCAGAAGCCTCCCTACAGCTGTGGGGCTTTGAGGAAGCTAACCTACATGAAGCGCTGCTGGTCTCGCAGTGCTGTGCAATGGGACCTGGGAAGGAATCAGTGGCAAAGAACAAGACCTTGGTCTTGGGACAAGGCTTCCTGGTACAAAGTGAGGGAAAGGAAACTCTGTTGGGGATCTCTGTGTGAAGCTGAGCAAAGCGGGCTTGCCTGGGAAGGGTCTCCAAACAGCTGGAGCAGCCAGAACCCAAGGAAGACTGCAGTTCTCTGCGGTCTTCTACCGTGATAACATGTTACTTAGAATAGCACTACAGCTTTCAAATTGTGCTATAAAATTTAGAACAACTTTCCCTGCGATAGTGTCGCTGATGCCTTTTGCATGCTGTAGCACTTTCTTGATGTGCAAGTGGGGCATTGCGTGACTGCCGGGATGCCCTGGATCTGGCCTGTCCCTGGATAAGCCTGAGCCAGTGTGTTCTGCACACGGCAAAAGGTCGTTAGATAGCAAGAGTGTGGGGGAGGAGCAAAGCCTGCAAGTCTACAGGACAAGCTCGGAGAGGTCAGATCAGAGCAGCCACTCTGGGAATTTACTGTGGGAGGCCTTGGCAAAAATGATGGCATGTGCATTACCTCATTGAATGTGCTCAGAAGGTCTGTAAAGAGAGCATCTTGGGTCACTCTCCCTGGAAGCAGATGCTGAGCTAGAGAGTCTTGTGCAAGGGCCTTGGTAAAGAAGTGCTCTAAGAAGGAAGGCTGAGGAGGCAAGAGGCAGGACAGAGGGAAGGAAGCCCTGCAGACATCTGTGGGCACAGCAGAGGTCTAGCCTCAGCTTCATGTAGAGTGCGAATGGCCCCACACATCTGCCTTCCAGTGTCCTATGGTGACCTGTCCTGGCGGTGAGCTCACAGTTCCCAGGAGAGAGCAGAGAACATGGCTTCCCTTGTACTCTGGGAGAGCTGCTCCTGCTCCTGGGTGCCAAGAGCAGCTTTGAACTATTAACAGTGAACCTCCCAGAAGCTGAGCGAGGAACGTATTAACCTAACAAAGGGGCTCTGCCTGAGATACCATAGCATCCACCATCAAAGGAATAGTAGATGGGCCCATTTTCTAGATGAGGAAACTGAGTCCTAGCACGTTCATGTGATTAGCCAAGAAATGTGTGGAGTCAGGATTTTTAAACCCAGTTATCCATCACCAGAGCCTTTGGTCTTATGCAGCTTATATTTCACTGTCTGTTAAACATTTCCTCCATATGAGAGCCAGGTAGGTACCTGTAAACCAGAGACCAATGAGGACTCAGGAGTACTGCAGAGAAAGAAAAGATCAGGAGAGGAGCCGTCGATCAAGGTCAGAAGTTAGGCTGCTATCCTGTGACCAACTTATCCTGCTCTGCCAGGGTCTGTCTTTGTTCTGGCACTGAATTCCCCAAATCCTGGGGGATTTCCTCAGTCCTGGGCAAAGGAGAATGAATGGTCTGCCCGGGCTGTGGACAGAGCTAGTGAGGGGGTGAGGATCTGTGTGGCATCAGGTCAGGTTCCTTTAAGGCAAGCAAAGCCATCACTCCTCAGGGCACCAGGGGTCAGTCACCTCAGCTGGTGGTAGCATAGGGGATGGGGGTGGGGAGAGGGGCAGCAAGCCAGGAAAGCCCCAGCAGGAGGCCATGCTGCTTAGAAGCTGAGCAGGGAGGGTGGTCTGAAGTCCAGGGTGAGCAAGGAAAGGAGAGAGCTCTGATTGGGAAGGTGAGGGGAGTCAGGTAGCAGCCTCTGAGGCCTCCTCAGGGAGCTTGCCAGAAATAGATACCTTCTCCTGCCTCCTGCTTCTGAGCAGGCTGTTTTGCTCTGTGTGTGTGTGTGTGTGTGTGTGTGTGTGTGTGTGTGTGTGTGTGTGTGTGTGTGTGTTTAGGGGGGTGGCCAGGGTGCAGACTGATTGAGAGAGAGAAGGGGAGTTTGCATGCCAGAATTAATACAGTGAGGATATGTTCTATTCCTAACACATCCATAGGGTGGGGAAGGAGAATGGGCTCCTGTACTTTGAAATTCAGACATGATTAAGTCTGAATCTGAGGCACTGTCTGCAGGCATCACCTGAGCTCTAGCATCAAGTCTGGGGCCATAAAACTCATACATAATCATACTCTTTGCTAAAGCTTTCTGGGTTGGAAGCAAAGAGTGTGGTGGGGATCTGGAGTCCAGAGAACTAAGAGCAGAATGGTTGGTGCTCAATCACCAGGATTGGGTTTAATGGCTCAGTGTGTGTAGGGGGAGGGCATATATCCCCTCCTTTGATTCTGAATACCTGGCCTGTTCTCCAGAAGAAAAAGCAGAACCCGGGTCCAGAGCAGGTGGTTTTACAAACTGAAAGGAGGAGCTCACCAAGGTAACCCCTAAGGTGATCAAATTAGCATTTGCTTCCCACCATTGAACAGAATAGTTCATTCTGAGCCATGATTTGGCGACTGTTTCACGAATGAGGTTGTTTAAGGGATCTTCTAGGGTGTTAAAAGGGTTTAAAGTTCAGAGCAGCGCCTGTACCCTGACCAAAGCAGAGGAGCAGCTCTCCTTGGGTAGTAGGAGCTCAAGTAAGAAAGCATCAGGAGCTGGCCATGTGGGTGTGGAGGGCATGCTGGGAAACACCTGCCCTTTTGCGGGTGGGGAAGGGAACGCTGCCCTTTCCTCATGTCATTAGGGTCCCTACTGAAATCTCCATCACATAGGCCAGGTGCTTTTCCTTGTGTTTCCTAATCAGTGTGATTTCTGAGGCCCTCCCTGGAGAACTGATTGCCACACCTCCTTCTGTGCTCTCACTCCGCTGGGTCCTGACTGTATATGCAGCCTCTCCCATGTCTATCTGATAGGAAAAGAGAGCATCAATTTATTTTTCATTTCCCCCTTCGGTGTCTCTATTGGGGAACCAGTATCAAACCAGACAGAAAACACTCCGCACTAAGGAGCTGGAAGGCAACCAACTTTATTAGGCTGGTTGTTTATGCAGGTTTGCAAGTGGGAAGTACGAAGGCTTAAGTGCGATGAGGCCAGGGAGATAGCTCAGTAGTCCAACCACCTGCCTTACAAGCGCAAGAACCAGGGTTTGATCCCTAGTACCACATGCCAGCCACAGCAACCAGATGTGGTGGCACATGCTTGTAATTCCAGCACTAGTGAGGCTGAGACAGGAGGATAACTATGAGTCTGAGCTATGTAGCAAGACCCTGTACCAAAAAAGTAAATAAGATTTTTTTTTTTTTAAATGAAAAAGCATGGTGAATTTTCTTTGGGTAGCATCCATCATTCATTCTTTCATGCTGAGCAACAAGTCCTTGAACCAAGGTAGCAACCAGGGTATGTTTAGGGTGAGAAAATGCAGGCCACACTGGGCCCGGCCGGGTTATCTCTGGTTTGTAGCAGGTTGTAGTCAGTCAAGGCTCAGTGACTCTAACAGACCAGCCATGCAGTGGGCTTCAGGGTCTTATTTTGTTCTAATTGATGTCAGACTCCAAGCTGCCTCTGATTTTTAAAAATGCCCATCACTCTTTCATCCCTGAGGCCCACCCACCACTTGAGGGCTGAGAAACTGAAACAGTTTGTTGCTCCTTATTTGGAACACTGAAAAGAGCTTTGTTAAGTGCAGGGCACAAAAGCCAGGACCAAAGCTGTTACCTAAAGCTTCTTACTCTGGGGGCAAACAGTTTTCCATGCAGAACATAGCACTAGCCACTTGGTGGAGAAAAGGGTGGGGAGAAGGGTCCCAGAAGGCGAGGCTGCAGGTTGCTTACTCCGGTTGTGTTCCAGCATCTGGTATTGTATCAACTTCCTGACATTTCTTCTGTGCCCCTACAAAGAGATATGGATGCTTTATAGCAGGGCCCCAGTAAACAAATGCACATAAGTATAGAAATACTGAAGAGGCATGCTATTAAGAAATATTTCTCCTCATTCACAACTGGTGATATAAAGCTTTTACTGGTGATGTGGATAAATCTTGTTTCTTTGTTTCTGGTGGTGTCTGTGCTATTTCATATATCTTGAAAATATTTGTCTTGACAGCCGCTGAGTGGGTCTTATGAACCCAGGAATAGGGGACGAGCCAGGTTAAGAAAACATTGATCAAGTTCACCTTCTCATGTTATAGAGGAAAAAGATGGGCAGTGAAGGAAATGACACTCAGAGTCACAGCACAGAATTCACACATACTCTGTGAGCCTCTATTAGATGCCAAGAGCTGCTGGACACCAGATATATAGTAGTAAGCAACCTGGTGTGATCTCTGTCCACAAGACATGTAGCACCTTGTGGGGGAGGTAGACGTTGAACAAATAAACTAACATATGTATGAAACTGTAGTGCAAAATCCAGTGTCAAGCTGTGAGATCAAGTATAGAACACCTGGAGATAGGGAGAGACTAGGGTGGGCCTTATAGGGTGACCAGAAGAGCTGTTTCTGAGCATGTAAAATTGAAGTCAAGTCCTACAAGAGAATGAGGTAGGCAGCTCAAGAGGGGTAGGAGACAAGCAAGGGAGGGGTGTTTTGTGCAAGGGACATTACCTCTGTGAAGACCTGGAACCAGAGAGAATTAAGCTTGACCCCAAAGCAACTCAATACCACTGGAGCATGGGGGACAGGGGTCGCTAGATGGTTGCAGGGGGAACAGGAGCCTGCTCCTTTCAGGGTTCCGTGAACCTCAGTCTGGTCAGTGGGTAGCACTGAGAAGTCTTAATTCAAACATGTGACATTATCCACTTTATAGCTCTGAAAGAGCCCCTTGGTCAGAGGAAAACTAGGGTGTATATGATGTCATTCGTATGTGGAATTTATAAAGGTTGATTTCACAGAAGTTCGGGGTAAGATAGAAGTTACCAACGGCTGGGAAAAGAAAGGAGAGGGAACTGGGCTGGGAAAGGACTTCTAAATACCTCACAATGGAGGAAGGATAAATGTTCAGGGAATTGGATATGTTTGCCCTGATTTGAACATTCAAAAAATGTATACAGATATGTAAACATCGCATAGTACTCCATAAATATATGCAAGTTTCAAGTGTCACATTAAAAAAACTAGCATAGTATACACAACAGTGATAAAATAGGAAATGAGGAACAAAAGGAAGTGTGAAATAATCTGGATTGCAAACAATAAAATAATATTAAAAAGCAAACTTAAAAAAATAAAACATGCCCTTGGCTACTAAGCGGAGGAAAGATCAGAAGGACCAAGTGGGAAAAGAGATTGATTTTTTTTTTTTTGGCCTGTAGACTCTAGAGGGAGGCCCAGGGATCTACCTTCACTGTGGCCCAGAGCTCTGCACTTTTAGAACTGCATTATTAATGAAACATTTGCATCTTAGGAAATGATAAAGCAGGCTGCTACATGTAAAAATTAAGTAACTCAATTTGTTCTAACAGCTTGTGCTCTAGTACAGCAATTTGTTTGGCATATACACAGGACTCCATCAGAACAGTAATTATGCCATGCTAATTATTTTACTGTATTGTGTACATCTGACATTTAATTACAAGAAAGTATGTGAGGGTAGGTTTCCTCCTCCCTCTGCCTGCCTGACAGGTAGTTTTGTTTCCCGTACGTTCTTCACACCTACATTGTCTTGATGCCAAGTTGTCATCTGCGACAGAATCGTGTTTCCATGACAGCTTTGCTCAGCCATGTTGCCTGCAAGTTGCAGACAATCACCAAAATAAACAGTTGACACAGATGTCATTCTCACCCTCCCCATTCTGCCTCCCCCACTCCCTTGATCTGGCTCCCTGCTATAAAGATTTTATTTTTCTCCTGCTTGGAGAAGGAAAGTGATTTCTGTCAACCTCGAGCATCCTTTGATACATGAGCACATCTCTTGATGGCTTCTCCTGTGACCTCTGCCCTTTGCTATGGAAACAGTCAGCCAACTGACTCCAGTGGCTCTGCACAGATCCCACAGCTCTGCAGCTGTGAAGGGTAGACCAGCAGGCTCCAGGCTTTGCTTTCACTGGGGAAGTGGCAAAAGTGAGCTAGCCTTTCAGGATGCCAAGAAGATGGGCCATGGTCATGGCATGTTCTTCACAGGGTGTGGTGACAAACACCATAAAGCTCAGCAGGCTTGGTTCTTAGGCCATCCCTGCAGAGACAGGACTGAGGGAAGAGAGTGGGCAGAAGGAATCTGGGAAAGACTTGAAGCTCTTCATGTGAGTACAAAATCTCAGCTGGAGCAAAGAGAGGAAGGGTAGGAAGAATACCAGACAGTAAAGCTTAGGCATTCTTTTGCTAGTGCACTGTCTTGATTGGTATAAATGTAAAAGGTTGTCCACAAACAGGAAAGGGAAGGGCTGCCTGTGTCCCTACTAGACACACTCAGGCCTCTTTGAACCCTAGTAGTCTGCTTGTCCACTTCTCCTGTCTCTTGCGTCTTTTCCTTCTCCTTGTTAGCATCCATAGGCATTCCTTAGAACTCAAGATGGGCTTGATGAATATATCAGATCAGACAGGTGCATACTTAGCTGCAGTAACACGAGAGTTACCTGCAGGAGCTTAAAGTGAATGGCCTTTGGAATCCTGAAACAGGCAGAAACTAGTGGACACAGCCCTTCCAGCATGACATTAAAGCCTCGGGCCCCTGTGTCTCCCTGGACCTCTGTCTTACCAGGGGGCTTTCAACTTCAAGTGTGCAAGAACACTGCTGCACAGAAATGATACTGGAGAAGGGCCTCCTCTCTGGCCTGTGTTGTAGATTAAATAGGGAGAAGAAGAGCCTGTTTTATAAAGGTTTATGGCCTCAGTAGTAGGCAAAGACTATGGGGACCCCAGTTAAGAATAGTTTGAAGGGTCCTAAGCCATAGAGTTGGCCAAGGATGTGCATAATGCAGAAAGCATTTTTAAAATTTCTTCAGATTGAGAAAAGCATATTAAAAACTTTCTCAGACAGTGGAAGGTGATAAACTTGCAGTATTGGGAAATAATTTTGAATTGTATTTTAAGAGATGAAGAAACTAAGTCAAAGATAAAAAGGGGCAGAGTTAGGTAGGGCAAGAATCATATTGGGCAGCCCCTGTTAATCCAGTGATTCTCATCTTGGTAAGCATCAGAATGGCCTACAGCTTTGTTACAATACCCAAAGCACGCAAAGAATTCACAATCTGCTAGTTGTGGGGCCAGGCCTGAGAATCAGCCTCAGGTTCTTGGATGATATTGATGCTGATGATCCAGGGACCTCACTGCAAGAACCACTGAGCAAATCAATTGCACACATGCAATTTACAACCAGTAATCTCATAGCAGCAGATTTTTTAAATTATGCCATTTTAATTTGCAGTTCTTTGTGTGTTCTTTAACAACTAAATAACATAGTAGGAGATAATCAAAATAGTGAATGGGAAAACCAGACTCAGTCCTAAAATTTCTGTGCCCTGTTGTTAGGAAGCCAGAGGTTCCTTATTCCTGTGGTCTGGCCGCATCTCAGAGAGGTGGACTCAGGTCTCAGTGATGTGTCCTCAGATTTCGCTCTTCCTGAGAATACCCAGACAAGTTGAGAAACCCTAGTCCAAAACTGTAAGATCCTCAATGCTCCAACTCTGAAACTTCTTGAGCATAGGTGTAATACCATGAGTAGATAATTCCACACCATGAAACTCTGTTCCCTGCAAAATTAGTGAGACGATTTCACAAAATTATCTTCAGAATAGGTACACATGAAACGCAAGTGAATTTCATGCTTTGACTTGTATCCCATTCTATACTGTATATGCCATTATTGTAAAATAAAAACATGATCTGAAGTACTTATATTCCCAAACATTGCAGAAAAAGTGTAGTAAATCTCCACCATACATTTAGTCAAACCTTGAAGTCCATGTTCCTCAATTTTTTTTTTCACCATATAAATCAGTATCTATAAATAGTATGTGGCAATGTTTTGTATATTTTCCATCCATAGTGACACGCTTATGTATTGCTCCTTGGCATGCATTTTTCATTCAGCATTATGCTGTGTTCTGGTCATGCCAATATGTGTCAGCCTAATTCACATAACTGCTTTGTAGTATTCTATATTCATAGGCCATAAGGTATTTATCCATCCCTCCTGTTGCCAGTTGAACTGAAGAGATTCACTATGGCTCGATGTTATTACTAATAGAAGCAGTGCATTAAAGTGTGACATAATTTTTGAACTCTTTTTATACATTTACTCATGTAAATATCTGTTTCCTACTTTGGGGTAGACACTGTTTTAAGCATGGGATGTGGGAGACACAGTAATGAACGACCAGCCTCCCTGCCCTCATGCTCTGTGTTCAGAAACCTACAACAACCCTACCAGGTGCTGCTGGTGTGCTCATCTAGTAGGCGAAGAAACCTAAATTCTGTGGAGCTAAGTGACTTACCTAGGTCCCCAGTATAGAGAGCAAAACACCTTTGAATCAATTCACCTCACTCTAGTTCCAATTCTTTCTACTGTTCCATCAAGATTGCCTGTGAGCCTAACTATGATTACCATTCTCCATCTTTTGAATTTTCTCTGGAGGTTTTGATATCTCAAAAATACTTTTTAACTTGAGAATCAATTTTAGCTTTACAGTACTGTTTCAAAGTTAGTGCCAGTTTCTTCCTTTATTAATATCTTACATTCTGATGGTAACACTTGATCAAAATTAGGAAAATGAGACTATAGATTCCCGTTGCCATTTGCTTACTTCTGGTTTTCCCATTAGTGGCCTCTGTCCATTCCAGGACCCGGTCCAGAGTGCCACATTACATTTAATTGTCATGTTTCCTCAGCCTCCTTTGTTCTCTGAGTTTTGCAGTCTCTCTTTGTTTCCCATCATGTTGACTCCTCAAGGGGTATCAATTTATTTTTAGTTCCTTCCAAATGTTCAAATGAGATAGTGTTAGGAATTTAGAGAGACGTAACCATCTCACTGGAGAAGGGTTTGGTTGCCGGCTTAGTACATCAGAAAGGGGCATCTTCTCCATAGTGCTGCCTGGATGCTCTCCTAGTGCAAAGATGCAGAGAGATAACGAGATGACACAACACAGAGTGTTGGGGCTAAGGGGACCAGGTGCTTGCTGGGTGGCAAATGGTAGGTTTCAGCACACTAGCAGCTTATCAGAGAATTATATATAACCGCCTCCCCTGCAGCATCCAAATCCAATTCCAAGTGACTTGTACTCACAGCTTGATGCTGCTGGATCTCCCCCAGATCTGCCTATTGCTGTGAATATGTGTATCTTTCAAAGTTGGTCCTTAATTCTGAAGACTCCAAATACCTATCATTCACAAAGAGATTAGAATGGACTGCCATTTCCTGAGTCCTATGACACTGTCACCAGAAAGAGTTTAATAATTATATTTGCCAGAGCCACTGTCTATGTCGGCTGGCCACATGGAGGGATCAGAGAACTCTTTGAAACAATGTCTAAGTTGTTGGGTGAAAAAATTATTGTGCTACAGGATGGAAAATCCCAGAAAGGATTCATTCTCAAGACCTACTAGAGAGCCACCTACTCTAAATATATTTAAGCACACAGAGACATTCACACATCTACACTCACATGCATGTGTACACACACACACACACACACACATGCACATACACACACACACACACATACACAATCACACATACACTTATACCCTTTCAACCTCCATTGTGCAATAAGACTTTGTGGGAGAAATTTCAGAAAATAACAGATAAGAATGAATACCCTTGAGTCACTTCCCAAATGCAGTTATTGTCGATCGTTTGCCTGTTTTTCTCTATTATATTTATACTTTCTACAACCATGTCATATAATATCCTTTTTAATATTCTCTCATTCAACACCATCATAAACATTTGTCTTATCTCCTTTAAATAAATTTTAAGTGTGCAACAGTTTTTCATTTAAATAATCTTGAATTCATTTAAGCACTCTATGAGGGGCTGGGGAGATGGCTTAGTGCTTGCCTGGCAAGTACAAGGGCCTGAGTTCAATTCCTGTTATGCAAAAAAACAAATAAACAAACAAAAAAATACTTTATGACCTGTTGTCAAAACTATGATAAATGATTTTGAAAATAAGGGTGGAAATAGCTCAGCAGATTTAAGCACCTGCAAACAGGTACAGGGGCCAGGGTTTGATTCCCCAAGCCTGCCATGCTGGCCCTGCCCCTGGGGCATGCTGAGCTGGCAGTGGAGACTGGGCATGGTGGTGCATGCCTGTAATCCAGCTCTTGGGAGGCTGTAAACAGGTGGATCACTATGAGTCTGATCTAGTAGTGAGACCCTGTAGACCCTTCCCTGAAATATTAAAAAAAAAAAATCCAAGAAAAATGCTAAATTTTATCATTTTTCCTGCATCACTACTTCTTTTCTCAACCTTAGTGAACTTTTACTTGGTCTCAAAAACTATAGCTCTGCTTCCTTCCTGCATTAATTTTTTTATTTACGAGAGTCTGGGTGCTCCCAGCAAGGTCCTGAGGACCTGCACTGAATCTCCTGAGGCTGCTTCTCTGATGTCCAACAGGGGTTTGTCTTGGGAAGACACTGATTTTTTTTTTGTGAAGTAAGTCAGATAAACCCCCTTGGAACCCTCTTTGTTTTTTTAACCAGATGCTTGATGGTTAAATGGGAACAATGTTCTTCTGGTTTTGTTTTTCTCTGATTTTAGAGAAGGGTAGCCACCCCATGCTCCATCTGAAGATTACCTAATTTGAGCCCAGGAGGCAGAGCTGGAGCGTTTCCCCTGTCCTGGGTATACCAATTTGTTGGGCGGCTGATGCTCTTGAGCCTTGCTGTGTTTCCACTTAATAACTGAGATGCACTTGAATTTCCGATCATCATTAGGAGCACAGGCTGGAAAGCGCCTCCAGTGGTTTCAGGGCAGTACCCCTTTTCCTATTAGATGTGGTTCTTTCCCAGACGGAATCATATTTTGAATCTAGTTCCTAGTGTGATAATAGTAACAAATGGTAGGACTTTCAAGGGGGAGATGTGAAAGGCTCAGTGAAAGGCTCTGAATGTGTGCCCTTGGATGGATTCACATAGTTGTCCTGGCAGCCCAGTGAGTCTGTGGTGTACCTCTCTGGCTTCCTGTCTCGCTGTGTGATATCTCCCTGTCATACATACACCATGAAGTGACCCATCCAAGAGGAACTCACCAGAGGCCAAAAACTGACTGACTTTAGACTTTCTGCCTTCAAAACTGTGAGATAAATAAGCCTCTTTTCTTTATAAAGTACTTAGCCTCAAATATTCTGTTATAGAAGTAAAAAACAGATTAATAGAACTATTCTCTGCTTTGGAGACCGAGAGCCTTCTTCACTTTAGGGCTCCATCTTTCTAATCCTCCCAGCTTCCTACAAAGCATTTTACTCTAACTTTTCTTGACAATGAATATATTTGAGAGGTGCCATCTTGAAATCTTGAAATAGGACAGAAGAAATATGCTTTCTGGTTCCTGGAAGCCTGCACCTGGGGTCAACAGCAATCACTCTCAAACCAGTTCTCTGATGATAAAGCCACAGCCTGTCATCTAGGGAACATTCTCTAAGTGTCTAAGTCACTGGAGTCCCAGAAGTCAATGCAGACTTTCCATTATAATTATGCGGATTGTGACAACCTGATGACTCCCAGGGGACCTCAGTCAAGAGTGACTAATAGAGTATGGAGTCATTTGGTTGAACTGGAGAGAAAATCCTGGGTCCCCAAGGACAAGATTTGAGATGAACCCTGTCTGTGGTCAAGCGGCTGACAACCGCTGTGTGCTCCTGTCACTGGAGGCTTTTATTCATCAGGCTCTGCCTCCCCAGCCTGATGAGCAGAAAGCCCCAGACAATCCAGCAGGTCCTTGCATCTCCAGGCTCGGCCTTTGCACTCTGAAGCTTCCAGTGGTTGATGTTGTCCAGTCGAGGCAATACATCCTGTATCTGAGCGACACTAGTAAGTGAGGGCTTGTGGGAAGTGGTGCTCGGCAGCAGCCATGATGTCATTTGAGAGGTCAGCCGGTTCACATTGTGCTTTTCATGATGTCATCATAAAGTCGCCTGACTCTAAAGCAAGTTGTTTTTCCTCTGCTGTTTTTGGTAATTGGTAGAAAGACAGGAATAGTGCTCTGAGGATCATGAAGTCTATTTCCCTTTGGCTGTGATGCCATGATGCTCCCTGCTTGACTTCTCTCCCCATTGCCTCTTCAAAATCGTTATCCATCTTTGTTTCTTCTCTCCTATTCTCTATTTATCTATTCATAATCTGTGTATTGAGTGTGGTGGCATATACCTGTAGTCCTAGCACTAAGGAAGGCTGAGGAAAAAGGATCACTATGAGTTTGAGGTCAGCCTGAACAGCATAGTGAAACCCTGTCTCAAAAAAGATAAAACTGCTTGTAATCCCAGCACTGAGGCTGAAAACAGGAGGATCACTATGAGTTTAAGCTGTACCAAATACATTTTTAAAAAAGGATGGCTTGGGATATAGCTCAGCAGCTCAAATATGTACCTGGCAAGCAAAAGGTCCTGAGTTTGATTCCTGGTACAAATAAAAAATAGGATGCCCAAAATGTGATTTTAAACTAAAAAGGATACTGCATGAGATGACAGTCATGTAAGGTCCTTATAGGCCCAACATTGGGCATTAGGGAGCTAGGAACCCTGAGGCCAGGCTTCCTAAGGTAAATGGAGTATGGAGGACCTCTTGCTAAAGCTCCACAGGCCCTCTTCTCTCTGTGGGCTTCAGTGAAAAAGTGCCATCGTGACATGAGCTTAAAAGCAAGCCTTCCAAAGTGAAGTCCCTGTGGAGTGTGACCTGTGGAATCTCAGTTGAAGTGTTTCTCCTACAACCAGGCTAGGAGTGCATTTCATCTCTTAGCAGCTGGTTTCATCTCCACCTGAGGAAAGATAAGAAATTTTGCTCAGGAAATGTGAGCCCCTGTTCCCAGGCCTCATTGCTCTTAAGCTGATGGACAGGTATGGAAGGAATGCATTTGTTGGCAGGAATTAGATAGTGCCTGGGCACAAAGGGAAGTCACGTTTTTATACTGCCTTGCTCTGCTTTGGGGAGAAATGTGGCTGGTGGGAGATGCTCTGCAGGGAGAGGGGTGGAGAACACGCTGAGCTTCCCCAGCTGCCACTTGTCAACAGATTCCAGCAATGGCGTCTGGCCCGGCAAGTGTGCAAGCCAGGACAGTCCTTGAGACAAAGGCAGATTGTCCAGAGGGGAAGAGGGGGTGAGCCTTCACTGGGAATCGGGAACAAGCTCGGGGTGTGTTTTCCCAAAACAGCATTTCTCCATCTTGTGCTCTGCATTGGTCAGAGCGCCATCTGAACTACATGAGTTGGTGTTCTCTTTGTTTTAATTTCGTTTTATGTGTGTGTATGTGTGTGTGTTAGCTAGCATCTCACTGTTCGGCTCAGGCTGGTCTCGAACTCACTATGTAGCCCAGATAGCCCAAACTGGCCTCAAACTTGCACTAATTATCTGCCTCAGCCTTCTGCGTGCTCGGGTTTCAGGCCTGTGCCACCACACCTGGCTCCCTGTGTATTTGTTTCCAGCCAAAAGGATTTTCATGGTAAACAGATGGGCCAGATAAGAGGGTAAAAACATGGTTAACTTGAAGCCAGCCACAGAACTGGCTAAATATCTTACAGTTCAGGAAAATGCTGCATTGCTGTTACATGTGTTGCTAGGGGCATGTGTCTCCTTATGATCAAAAGGGGTAATGAAATAAGCATAAGCATAACACAGTAGGTGTTGGAGACCTTGGCTAGTATCAGCTCAGCATGCGTTAGCGTCCAATTGTGCTCCCTCCCACTGATCCTGGGACCACCTTCGCTTCCAGTTCTAACTTAGAATGCCCTCCTATCTGGAACCACCTAAAAGTTGGTAGATTCCAGACAGGTAGAAGTTAGAAACAGTTATCTGCCAGGCTGGTTACTTTTACTTCGTTCAAGAAAATGCAATAGGAATTCACCCATTCCAGACATACACTTGGGGATGGTGCAAGGAGCTACCACTGGGTAAGTGTGGGGAGCAGCTGAGCTAGAGGTGGGTCACACATCCCAAGCTAGAGCAAGGCCAGCCCTAAGAACATGGAGTACAGGGCAAGCAGTGTAAACAAGTTGTTGGCCCTGGGGCAAAGCCTGCCCAGCAGGTGTCCAGCCTTGGTGTTCCTCCCTGTTCACTGTGGCACAGATAGCTTTGAGAATGTTTCATTTTCAGTATTCTCAGCAAAGTCCTGAGGCCTTGCACTCTCAGCCCCATCATGTACTGACCCCACCCCCCACCCCCGCCTAATTTACTGTGTAGAAATAAAGATGCAGACTGTCCTGGACTATTGCTGCCTCTCTGTGAGAGGTCAGGTCCCACCTGGTCTCAGTTTTCCTTTTAGTATGTGTCTAGTTTATTCTTCATCTCCCATCACCCACCTCTTGCACCCTGCTGGCTGCATGGGTCCCAGAAGCTAAGCAGAGTTAGCTTCCCAGAGTAGCTTAGGAGAGTTCTGGAACTTTCCCAGAATTCAGTGTAACTGGAGCACCAGGCAGTGACTATAGATAGAGAGAAGAGCAATAAGCAGAGACTCACAACAGTTCCCAGGTAGCTTCATGTCTGTTGTTGCCCTTGAGACTGTCGTCTTCATTTCGTGGCCAGAGTCCCTTCCTCCTGGTAAACCCTATATGAAGAGAGCTACTAGCTAAGACTGCCTTACAGGAAAAGTCTGCCCAGAGAAAAGCCCTCAAATTAGAAGCAAATGTTGATTGTTTTTTGCTTTCTCTCTCCCTTTTCACAAAATAAATACTTCTCACTTTTACTGATAATACGATTTTTGAAATGTTAATAAGATTATTTTCCTTTCATCAGTAACATTTCTTTTCTCCCAAAAGTAAATACAGGGCAATAAGGAACATGGAGATAGGCCAAGGAGATGGCTCAGTGGAATAAGTGCTTCCCTGACAAGTGCAAGGGCCTGAGTTCAATCCCTGGTTCTGCCAAAAGAAAAAAAGAAAAAGAAACATGGAGATGAATGATTAAAATAGAAGCTTGACCCTTTCTTGATTTGACTTTGGCAGGATGAGGAGATCTCAGGCAGATAGACCACCAAGGTTGGGGGAGAATTTTTCTGGGGAGAAGCACACTGCGCACTGGTCCCAAGTTTCATTCTCACATTGTTATGGTAAAAGGGTGAGAAGCTGAACAGTGTGTGACCCATTAGAACTTGAGCTTCCCCTTGCTTGCTCTTGAATGCAATCAAGACTAAGTCAGTTTCGAGTCTCATCATTAACATCTGAGATACTGGTGTTTCTAAATGTTCTTTCTGAGTCACTGGGTAAGGCCCTTGGCCACAGCTCCTAGGAACTCTGAGATGGGTGGTTCATGGCAATAAGAATCCTTGAGAACTAGACTTTGTAGTTTTATAGACTTGGGTTCTCATCGTGATTGTACACTTCCTTAGCTGTACAAGTGCGGGCAAGTTAATAGCTCTCTAACTGTAGCCTCCTTATTACTGAATGGGGGAAAATATAATATGTCCTACATAATGAGTAGTTATGAGGAGTAAAAGAGATCCCATGGGAAATTCCTAAGAAATGGAGGCTAGGGTTATAACGTAAGAGTCTTACATCCACCTCAAGAACAAACATGAAGATTAGAACCAGCAACACAAAGCAGGGAGAAGGAGTGAAGTTGAGTTCTGGGGTATGGGAGGCAAGTCAGAGATCCCAGTGGCCCATAAACTGCAACAATGGTACACAAAATAGATGTTCTTCTGGAGAGTCTGAGCACAGCCTGGACTCAGCTAGATGTGGGCACAGAGCAGATCTGGGAACAAGGTGCAGGTCTTGGATCCTGCGCTATGTTACTTCCTCACTGCTCCTGTCACAAGCCAGCAAATACAGTGGCACAAAGCAACCCGAAGCTAACATTGTGTAGTTCTAGAATTCAGGAGTCTGAAATGGATTTCAGTGGGCCCGAGTCAACGTGCTACCAGTGCTGCCCTCTGATAAAGGGTCTAGGAGAGAATCCACTCTCTTATGTTTTTCCAATTCGAGAGGCCATCTGTGCTTGTTTGCTCTATCTTCAAAGCAGCAGAGCAGCGGCTTCAGAATCACTCATGCCTCTGTCCCTTATCTTCTCTCTTTCTGGGCTGAGGGTAGACTCTGGTGAGAGACACAGATAAAATCCCCATTGTAAGGAACCTCTTCAAATCGTGTAGCCCAGGAACAAGGAAACGAAGGTGGCGTAGGAAAGTAGTTCTCTCTTGTTCTGCAGATTTATGCCATCACTCCAAAAGTAAAGACTCTCACTATATGGAGATCAGTTATAGTTTTGAACAATCAAGTTAATTCTAATTGTAAATGGAAAGAAGGCGAAGCTGTACATTTCCAGTCATGGTATCTTTCTTGGTTTTGCTCATAGAGTGCGGATTAAATAAGTAATTCCTGGGCTATATTTGAAAGCTCATGAGTATAGCTATGAGAGATTTGTGATGGAAAGAGATTTTAGAGATCTCCTGTCAGTTAGCTGGCCTTTACTTCTTTTTAAGTAATAAGACAAACAAATGTGATGATCTTTGGTGTAGCTTCGTGAGTTGACATAAATAAAAGTTATTTCCACTTAGCAGCGCTGCAGGAAAACCATCCAAGCCAGATGAATGAGGAAAGTACTTACTTACCAACTTGGGTGCACACTTGCTTTTAAGAAAGCTGTTAGGCCAGGGAAAAGGGTGGCAGAGCACAGACGTGGTGCACCTCGGGTTGGTGGCCAGCACAAGACACTCCTGTGCCTTTACTCCTGATGTTATGTGCGTATTTCCTGCTTATACACCTGGAATCGGATATAAATGAGCTCTCTACTGCTGCTGCCCACTTGGTGGACAGAATACATCAATGTCAAGGACAAGTGTATCTTTTGTACCCCCCCCATGAAATAAACATCACCTGGCAGTTCTTTCCAGAATGATTAGTCATTATTTCATTGCCTTTGCTTTTCCTGCTGGGTTAATCATTGTTCTAAACAATGGCAGCATTAATCAGCATGATGACGGTCTCTAATTATTAACAAAATAATCAGCTTTGAGCTTGTGGAGGTCTCTTTAGTAAAACTCCTTCTATGGTGGGTGCTACTTTCCAGGAAATCCTTAAATTCCACTATTAGGAAAGGATGTAATGAGTGTCTTATTTGAGGTGGGTTTCTTGGGTCATCTGCAAGGCCAAACCAAAGTCTGTCTTAGTGAAAGCCTAAGACTTTTGCTCAATGTCACCCAGTGCCTTTGACTTCCCTGTGTATCTGCTTTGGTGCTTTCCAACGCTGGAGAGGCAATCTGACTACCATGATCCAACAGGGAGGCCTTAATTTCAAGACTTGGGCTCAGATGTGAGCTTGTACACCAATGGTGCTGAACTTGTGGCCTGCGTGGCACACGGAGCCCTCTCTGCTGGCATGTGAGCCAAGGCTCCGCAGCAGCCAAGCGTTGGTTCACAGTTGTTTTCCCTAATCTACAACCTCAGTATTCTTGCTTAATTGTAGTGTCAGCACTTAGTAATGCACAAGTGGGTTTGGGGTCGCAGCCTGGGCGCTTGTCTCTGAAAGGTGCTATCACTGATCTAGACTGCTTGTGGAAATGTGGGGCAGATGTAATATCTTGGACTAAATGTGATAATCTACATATGTAAAACATTTTACAACAGTGGCTGATATGGGTTAAATGGTCATAAATGCTATTATTTTAAAATGAGGACGTTGTTGTTTTTTTTTTTAAAGATATGTGAGTCTATGCGCTTTGAGGGCTTTAGCAGCAAAGGGTATATTTCCAGGGAAAGAATCAAGCTAAAGAAAGCTATAAATGCCATTCTAGGTGAAAATGTGGCTCTAGCGTTCCCTGCTCACTCAGAGCAAGCCAGGAGGAGAGTGACAGGTTTGTATGTGACAGGTTCTTCCAAATGCCAGCTGACGCAGCACCTCTTTCAACATCTGCGACTTTCATCTCAAGTGATAGCCTGAGTCCTAAGTACCTCAGACCTCTGTGCCCTACCCGAACGCCTGGGTGACCTCCTCTTCTGAGAAGCAAAACAGACACCAAGGCAAAACTTACCCTTTCGCTTAAGATCCAGTCTTGTTTCTGCTCCCTACCCTCTTTCTCCTGAGTCACAAGTGACCGTGACCTCAGCACACCTCAAGAAGGGCAGGATGAAACCACTGACTCCAGCTCTTCTCACCCTCTCTTGCTCTCAGCTGCCTTGTCAAAACTCAAGGAAGCCTCAGAAATTAACGTAACTCCTCCAGCTCCTATTGCAGGGAAGCAAACTCGAGCCAAAGATCAAGGCATGGTCTTTATGATGTCCTGCAAAGTGCCCCTTCCCCAGTATATGCAGAGCGCATTTGCGACCTCATTGAACATGATACAAACCTGTCTAACATGAATTGTTGCTACAAGCATACAAATGCAACACACATTGAAAATGTATTCTTTTCAAAAACATGGAAGTGGAAAATTGTAAGAACAACATTGTATTGTGTCTGTGTTCTGGGGCCTACAATCGGGGCATCTTTTCATTGTTACATCAAACTGTTTCTAGGAAACCCTGTGGAGTGTTCCTAAGTGTCATGTGAGGGGCCCAGGCAAAGAACCAAGGGTTGTGATTAAATGCATTCAATCTGCTTCTGAATTCAATGGCAATATTCATAGCTCACCTTGCGTGCAACACAAGGGTTCTCTTTTTGTGCAAATGCAGGCTTCTTTGTGTGGCAAGGACTAGAATTTGTCAGACATCCTCATGGAAGGAGAACTGCTGGCTAGGGGGTACTGCTTTTTACACAAACACAGTTCTGCCTGCTGCCTTCCATCAGTCCCTAGAAGCCTGCCATTCCCCATCCCTACATCAAACTTGAGGTGAAGCTGGCTTGGCAGCAGTTTGGTTCTACCATCATGTCCAAACTTCACTCTTTCTGTCCTGAAATCCGCTTTACCTGGCAGACTTTAGCCAATATCCAATGAAATATGTCCATAGCTTTTTGAAATTATAGGCAAAGTTGAGAGCTGGCAAGAAGTGTGCCTGGAGGTGGGCAGGAGCCTGGGAAGAAAGGTTTGGAGTCAGTTCTGCAAGCAGCCAGGTGATGGGGATCTGCACAGAGGAAGTCAGTTCGCGTGATCTCTGCTCACTTACTTCCGGTTCAGCTCTCTGAGCTCCCACAAGCTGGGCACAGAGCCGTGTTGCTTACAGACTATAAGCCTATGGTCAAGCTATGTAACCTGGCAGCTTGTAAGGTAGTACTTTTTTTATTATTAGCAGTACCACAGGACAGTGCAGACACACAGACTTCTGTTGATACGTTCCCCGTCCACAATGCTTGTGATTATTCAAGAAAGGCAGCCTCCCTGTGCACCTCCCTAGGAAATCTTGTTTCTGCTACATACATGGCAGCCTCTGGTTTGCTCTGTGTCCCTGGTTGAGCCACTCACTTGAGGCTCCCAGCCCAATTCCAGATGTTTGGGGAATGAATAAGGATGGAGCCCTCCCTGAACGATTATGCAAATCTGTGCACCGTGAGGCTGGGAGGCCTCAACAAATCAGTCATCTCTAGCTTCTTGAGAGGTCCTCTATGAACAACAGGGTGGTGATTGTGGTGAAATCAGTGGACAGGCGGCTGCTTCATGCTTGAGGACTTTCTCCAGCGCTGGTGCCAAGCAATTGAGGCCTCTTGTCATAATGCAGCCTTGATGAGTCTGTTCTTCTTCAGACCTCAGCCTTCAGATGAAGGGAAGAAGTATTTGTAGCAGAAGGAAGTGAAATTAACATTTCACTGAAAGATCATTTACAAAGACTATCATCTTGTCACAATAATAGTTCTAGTTGCATGCATTTTTTAGGCAGCCACCATGTTTGGTCAGTATAGCTTCCAGAATGTTCTCTTCAACCCATTTAAAAAATTTCTTCTCAAATTGATCCTGTACACCTTACCCAAACTATTCATCTTAAAGTACTGTGCAGTCTATCTTGTCACCTTGACTCAGATTATTCAAAAGTTCTCTATTTACCAGTGGTAGAATCTTAACTTTATATCCCAGCATCCAAGCCCCTACACACTGGTTTCTAGCCTGTGTATGGCCTTGTGTCCCTCCCTCCTGCGGGAACCAGGCCAGGAAGCTCTTGTTCCTTCAGATCCCTGTCTTCTCTCATCTCACAGCATCTCCCTCTGGCTGGTGGGCTTATGATGTTCATCCATTGCTGACAGCCCCGATGCAAGCTTCCTCATTCATTTTCATTTTCCTTACCTCCATCTGTCCCTCCCTCCCTCTCTCTTTCAGCTTATTTAGTACTTGAAGTCTGGAAGCATTCCTTTGCTGCTTTATTATCTCTCCCTGGCTTATGCGCTTTGTAGAATATTTGCTCTAAAGTAAAGACTGCTCTTTACCTCATGGGCCTTATCCTGAGTGGAGTAGTCTTCCCTCACAATAATGCCATGGCTCAGGTAAGCAGAGTGGCCCCCACCATGCTGTGTAACAGTATCACATTCTTTCATCTCTTTGTTCTAGTTTCCTTACTGTGAATGATGAGAATAATGAATTTTACTTTACAGAAATCATTAGGAGGATTAAATTGTAAGGTCTGGGTTAGGTACTTGGCATCCTGCTCGATGTGTCACTGTCATTATCATAATCATTATATAGCTGTGTGGTGATGATTCAGAACTCTGGTGGTAATGGGATCCAGGGCCTTTCTGAGGGACTGGACGTTTTGACTTGGTCTCTCTGCAGAATCCCTCCCTGGCCTGGATTTTATAAATTTGACTGACTCAGTTTTCTCACATGAAAACTGGGAAGAACAGCAATACCCATGTGCCAGAATTGTTATAGGACTTAAATGTGACAGTGGATATAAAATTCCTACACCTCGGGACAGAAGGCCAAAGGGACTTGGGAACTGTTGTGGATAAATGCTCAGGATGTCTGGCCTGGATCACATCCTGGGCTTCCTTCTACACCTCCATTTCCCCAGTCTCTGTGTTGGGTCTAGTTGGTGTAGGGTGGAGAAATTTCCTTCAGATTCTAACTTTGTGCAAGTCCTCCCTCATGCCTCATCTCACCCCTCAATTGAGACCAGAGACACAAAAGCTTTAGGATATAGAGAATAGTCGTCCTCCTGGCTCATAGCAGTGGGCTTTGGAGTGGCTCAGGTGAATGAGCTCACCTTGCACCCTGCAAGCCCTTCTGCTTGAACACACAGCAGCCCTGGAAATGTGTGTCCTCTCAGGCTGTGGGATCCAACACGGACACATTAGCTTTCTCTTCCTCCAGCCCTCCCCCTCCATTTCATCAGCTTTATCCTAGGGTGGATAATGTTTCCCTAACTGCCTAATTGGGAGAATTTAGCTGGAAAATTGCCATAGTGTTCTTTCAAAAGGTGCCAGCAGCCAGAGGCTGCCAGCTGCAATGTCAGTGGGTAATCCCAGTGCTGCTGCTCTGGAGCCAGAGAGTACCCGTCTTTCCCCAGGCTGCTTCCCAGGTGTTAAAGCAGGCTACCAGCTCTCATGGGAGAGGACATGAAGAGCAGGACGGGGGTAGCAAAGAAAGCTGCTGTAGGCACAGATGTGTTTCCTCTCCCTGAACGACGCCCGTAGCCTGCACCATTGAGGAATGAAATGAAATGGACTGGAATGTCACCTGTGGACTCCTGGACTCTATGGTGTAGTAGGTATCCCCATGGACTCACCCTGCATCAGTCCTGCGATTACACCAGGCTTGAGGGCTGTTCAGAAAGAGGAAAATCTAATCACAAAGATGGCTTACTGAGTGTGAGACAGACAGACAGACAGACAGACAGAGCAAGCAGTCTTTAATGGTATAGACTATTGAGCCAGACTGCATGCTTGTATTTAGACCTAGGTGCCACTACTTGTTTAACAAGTTAGCAACCCTCCTGGTTTCATCCTCTGTAAAGTGGAGTGATGACATTGGCTCCTACCTCTGCTCCACATGTGGAGGGATCCAGGCCCATGGGAGCTCTACTGTCTTTAGCACATGGCACCCAGGACCTTCTCGCCATGTCCGTAACACAGATGAAGGCATAGAGGAATGGGCAGGAGAGATTTTTTCCAGTCAGCCTTAGCAGAAAGGTGTCCCAGTCACATTTTTCTCTCCAGAATGCCATCAGTTAGCCTCAGCCTCACCACCTGAAGGAAGGTAGCTTAGCTGATGTTTAAGATAAAGAGGAATCAGGGCTCAATCTCTACCACTCAGAGCGGCTGGTGTGATGAAGCACTTACCAGGTGTCTAGCGCTGACACATGAAGGCCATTAATTCTGTTACTCAAGTGGAACACTGGAAAGGAGGGTTAAGGGAGGTTTAGGGTGTATGTACAGCTATGCTCATCACTGGTAGAAGAAAACCTCAGGGTTGATGGGTGACTAAATGGCTAAACACAATGTGCTGTAGAGAATGTGTGTAATGCCAGAGAACATTACTCAGCCTTTAAAAGAAGATTCCAAACCATGAGACAGCATGGATGACTCTTTGGGACATTACAATGCACAAAAATAAGCCAGTCATAAAAAGAGAAATAGTATATGATTCTACCTAAATGAGTTCTAGAGAAGAAAACTCACAGGGACAGAAGATACAATGGTGGTTACCAGGTTGCTTAATGGGTATGACAGTTTCTGTTTCATAAGATGAAAAGTTGTCTGGAGTTGAACAACAGTGATGATGGTTGTACAATATGAATACACTTAATACCACTGAAGTGAATGCTTAATGCAAATTGTATGCTGTGAATGCTTTACTACAATTAAGAGCAATCTTAAAATATTCCCTTGAGGAAGGGAATATTTACAGAGATACAGATGAGTTATTGATGACGGTTAAATACAAAGGTTGGAACAACCCCAGGCAGCTACACTCAGTCTGGGACTAAGAGGAGATGTTCCGAGTTTAAAGTGATAGTGGCTGCCTAGCAGGAGTAATACCTTAATGGATGGGAACTCAGTGCTCCAAAGCCATGGCTCTCCAGAGTGGAAGCCATAGAACAGGCACAGGCCCCCGGGCCTCCTGCCCCGTGACCTCCTGCCCATCACTCCCATGGGATACGGAGAGCTGGAGATCAGAAGACAAGGGCAGCTACTGCTGTCAGCTGTATACATCAACCTCCCTCGGATTCACACAAGGGCTGGGGATAAAGAACAGGCTTAGAAGGCACCCAGAGGACGACCCTGCCATTGTTCCCATTCCGTGGATCAGGAAAGCAAGGGGGCAATGAAGTACCCTAACTCACCCAGGGTTACCAAATAGTGCCTCGGGAGGACTAACCTGTAGCCTCCAGTCTCAGTGAGGAGAAACTAACAGGTAATGAACGTCTATGATCTGCCTGGCTTCGTGTTCTTTTCTCTAATAAATGGGAAAAGAGAGACCCAGAGAGCTTAATTAAGCAACTTGCCCAAGGTCAGGCAGCTGCTAATAGGCAGCAGGTCCAGGATTTCAGACTCCAGTGCTCAGCTCTTTCCACCAACTGCATGACCTTCATTCTGAAAGTCTCTCATTGTCACCACCATTATCAACAGCATCAGGAGGCAGTGACTGAGCAAGGGCTGCTTTGTACTGCCATCTGGACAAAGGGAGCTACTATGCATAAACCCAGCACCTCCCTCAGCCCTTCATCCTTCAGGCTACAGCACCTACTTTGTAAAAAGCCACACAAAACACAGACCCAAAAATGCTGTCCATCAGGCCCCATCAGCAGTCCCCAGAATGCTAGAGCTGAAAGAGACATGTGAACCCATCTATCAGTCCCCCTCATTTTGCCTGGACCAAAATGACCTGCTGGACCAGTGTGAGTTCAGACCCAGAGGTCACATGCGCTGTGCCCTGTCCGGTGACTGCTCGCAAGTAGACATGCATGCTGGGAACACTCCTGGATGTTTCTCACACCATCTCTTTTGCTCTGTCTTCACCTCTACATCCTGGAGTGGGGATCTAAGAACCATGGTATCGGGCTGAATCTAGCCCGATGTATCCTGGTGACTAAGATTTTAATGACGCAATCGCCTCTGTGTATAACTGCTCCCTCCCTATTACATCTGCACAGTTGAGTGTTACAAACAGAGAAGTATAGGATACCAAAGGGAGGGAATCACAAACACATAGATACCAGGGGGCAGAAAGTCGTTAGGGACCAGCTGAGGGTCCACCTGCCACAGCAACCTGAAAAATCGTGTGTATCAAGATCGTGGCTACTCTTTCCTCAGCGTGGCCCAGATTTGCAGAGTTCCTTCCTCCTCAGTGCTGAGAACGCTGTGGAGGACAAGGCAGACAAAGCATCTGCCCTCCAGGATCATCTTCATTTGAAACTAACTAGAATTTATCCATAGTGTGAGGGAATGCACATACCACATGGAGACCTTTGGAAATCTTCCCTTTAAAAAGCCTGACACAGAAAGGAATCTCCCTTACAAAAGCTGCCCATTCCAAGGTAAGCACTGGGAGATCTCAGTGGTCAAGCCACTGCTTGACCATCTCCTAAGAGTCAAATATATACAACTCTGAAAAATTCCTCTGGGTCTCAGAGTAGGATTCCTCCCCTTGGTCTTTAGTACTATTGACACATTGAATTAACTGTCTCTGGTTCTAGCAGAAATCTGTTCTCAAATGCAATGTTTAAAGCAGCCGGATGTCACCAATGAACCAAGCTTTCCTGAAGGTTTTTCCTGCCAATGCACCATTTTCAGGATCTACAGATACCTGCTCCTTGCCTTCCTGCTGCAGGACTTTAGACTTCTTACTCCACAAGTGTTCACTGAGTGGAAAGAACTAAACACCTGGAGCAGGCAGCTTAGGGTGAAAAGAAGCAGAGTTCCTACCCTTGGTGAGCTTACAGTCTGACTGACAAGGAAACAGGTATGAGTTTATAAGATCTCATACACAGGCAGAGCTCTAAGAAACACGGAGACTGAGTCACACATGCAGCCGGATGAGCTGAGAAGCTGGCTCTGAAGTGAGAGCAAGAAGAAAGTTAGCCAAACCAGTGGTGCATGGGGGGCAGCAGGAACAGTAACCAACGCTGTGGAGGAATTAGGGAAGGAAGAGAGCAGAGACAGCCAGGTGCTTTGCTTACTGGGCCTGAAACTGGGCAGGCAGAGGCAAACAGAGGGGAGAAAAGGGCCCTGATCCAGTGCATTCCCAGGACCCCTGTGATCCCTAGGGTCCGAAGCTTCCCATTCCTCATTCTGAATAGCCTGCCCTGCCTCTTTCCTGGCGCTGTCACCCCATAGGGTTATCACCACACAGAAATTCAACCATCCCCTTGCCGTGAGTAAGGGCCACAGCTTAGAATAATAACATTTTTTTCTAAGCCTTCAGAAATGTCAGACCCACATCTACTTGGAATGAAAGACCACTGTTACAGCTCTTAGCAACAGGGAATTATGCCAGCCACAAGTCTTATAAAATTAAATAAAGCCAAGAAGGGCATTTCAGTCTATAATATGTGAGGGGGAAGCTTGTTTTTTTTTTTTTACCTTGTCAGCCTCCAACACTTTTGGCTCTGGGAATACAGTCATCCCTTATCACCCACAGAGGGCTGGTTCTACAACCTCTGGTGGTTATCAAAATCCAAGGATGCCCAAGTCTCTTATAAAAAATGGCATATAAATATATATGTGTGTGTGTGTGTTCTATGCATATCATCCTGTATACTTCAATAATTTATAGATTACTTATAATACCTAATAAATGGAATTACTATACATATACTCATTATACTATATTATATAGGGAATAATGAGAAAAAAATCTATATATGTTCAGTGAAGGTACATTTTTTATTAATGTTTTCAATCCAGGGTGAGTTGAATCCCTGGTACAGAACTCATGGATTTAAAGCCTGGCTGTGAAAGTTTGAGCTGGTAAGAGTTTGAGCTACATGGTTAATCTGTGCAAAGAGAAACTCAGATGTCCTCACTCATCTTTTCTGCTAGCAGCGAGGAGGAGGAGCAGGGTCTGGCCATATGGGCAGTCGTAAGGGGGCAGGGCCTGCAGAGCCTGCTCAGCGCTAATTAGAAATGCAGGAAGGCCTGGCCGAAGTGACTGCAAGGACGCCCAGCAGGGACCACTTCCTACATGGGGCAGGCAGCCCTGGATTAGGGGGCGACAGGTGCTGCCCCCTCTGCCACTTTTGGCAGCATCTCACCTGCCCCTGCAGCTCACCCCTAGATGCAGGTGACCTTGGAAATGTACAGGGAAGCTGGCTGAAGATTATTCTGGGAACTTCTGTCTCCCCAGCTCTCTCTTCAGAGAGCTTGTCTTCTAGCGACTCTCAGCACAGAGACAGGCAGTGTTTTGACATGGCCTAGAAAGCAAACGAGGTATTTTCAGTGTTTCTTTTTTTTTTAATTTTATTTTATTGAACTACAAATGTCAATCAGACAGTTTCAAGACACCTTAACAATACAGATTCGATAAATTAATACATTGCAAACTGTTTTCATAATGTTTTGGTATTGTATAAGGTGCATACATGATATTATATTTACAGATATTATTTTAGCAGATATCTCTTATCAGTGAATTAAGAGTGTAGCTGCTTACTTATCTTATTTTTTATACCTGAATTATATCAAAAATTCAATAATTATTTTCCTAGTGGATGACCGTAGTACTAGAAGCTGACATAATATCCTGTCCAACCACCATTAGTGCAGATCT
>PVKA01017583.1:0-30748 GCA_004027165.1 Ctenomys sociabilis
TTACATCCTGTTTAAAGCCCCCGGTCCCTACGTGCCTTACAACATAGATAAGATTATAGTGGCCCTCGGGCCGCCCCCTACATGTTGCGCCTCTCCTAACCGCATTCGGCCCCTATGCCACACCTGTGAGTCAACCCCCACCCCGCGATTGTTCAACACTCCTCGTTCCTCACGTAGCCATGCTTGCTGACCCCTCCCAATGTACATGTCCTAGCCCAAATTTGAGTATGTTTCCCCCAATCAAAATTGTCCCCGTACTCCCCTAACGGCCATTTTAGCTTCTGTGACGATGCTTGCTTACCCCTCCCAGCCTGCGGTTTTCGGGCATAAAAGCCCTGCTGCCCAGCCCTTGGCATGGAGAGGCTACCCGGTGGGTACCACCTAAAATAAAGCGCTTCTTTTCCTTTTGGACTTGCCTCGTTGTCATCTGATTTTTGAGTTACAACAAGTGGATGATACGAAAGTCTGTGATTTTGCCATTTATCTTCATGGAACAGGCCTTCAACTCTCAATAAGGAAGACTCAAGGCTCAAGCTCTGTTTGAAGCACTACACTGGGCTTCAATTCAGAATGGAAGCACCTTGCATCAGATTTTACAAGGGTTTTAGAATAAGTAGTATTATTTTGTAACAAAAGACATCTCAGATCTTCAAGTACTCATCTGAGATGCAAAATCCTATAGGTGAATTTGCTTCAGAAGTCCAAAGCTCACCTTGTTCTTCATTGAAGTGGGATAAAGAGGGCAGGCTCTCGTAGGCATCTTGTTCCTATGCTCTACTTATGATTTCTAAAATTCTTGTATAAAGATTCCCTGTGGTCTTGTGATGGTTGCTTGGTTAGAAAATGGAAACCTGAAAAATCGCTTCCCCAAAATGGATATGAGGAGCACTAGGCCCACAAGCTCCTGTTAAATGCTTTGACCTACAAAGATGAAAGTCAAGTTCTGCTCACTTTAGTAAAGTGGGGACTTGAGGAGGTTTAATGTCTGACCTTTAATTAGGAAAGGAAAAAAGAATTAAGATTGTCTCAATTATTCTTTTTTCATTGCTGGGACAATATACCCAACACCCAAAATGAAGGGAGGAAAGGTTTATTTAGCTCAAAAGTCAGTGGAGGTTTCAGTTCACATTCAACTTGTTCGAGGCAGAATGGCCCATGGCAGAGAACAACCTTTCATGGTGGTGGCAAAGAGCAGAGGGCAAAGGGAGTGGCAGCAGCTCGGGCAGCTAGCCAGCCTCGCTCCCCTTCTCACATTGTAGTGCAGTTACAACCCCAGGCCAGGTGTAGCACTCACACCTGCAATCCCAGCATTGGGTTAAGAATCAACCACAAATTCCAGAAGCTGCCCCATGACTACATGAGGCTTTGGGGGGACGACTAGACAGAAACCATGACTGGACCCTCTTTTTCGGAGCCCACTACCTGGCTCTTCTCAGAGGTCTTGTCACTTTTCCAAGGTGTTGTGTGGTTTGCTGCATTAGTGCTCCGCATTTCTAGCAAATCCTTTTTCCTCCAATATTAGCATGAATATAATCATTCATCTATGTCACATGAAAAATTGCATGTACAGAGCTCTGCACCATTAACCTTCCCTTTTCTCCCCACAGCACTGTCTCAGATAAATGTGCCTCTGTTGTTTTTGTTTTTTGTTTGTTTGTTTTTGGTGGAACTGGAGATTGAACTCAGGCCCTTGCACTTAATAGGGAAGCACTTATTCTATTGAGCCACCTCCCAGCCCAGGCCTCTGTCTTCTGTTTTCCACATCCATAGTTTCACTCACCAAATGCTAGCCCTCCTTTCTGCTTTCTTCAGCGAGTGCTTTGTCACACCCAGCCTCTGTTATCTCTCCCTTTTCTTGAAAGAAATGGGGTGTCCTTCTTGAACATTCACAGAAGGTGAAGAGAAACACTGCAGTTCTTGTGAATAGCAAAGAAAATCAAATCGATTCTCTAGTTTGAGATTATATGAATAATCCTATTCTGCCATAGAGGTAAATGTGAGTACTTGTAGGAATATAAAATCCTAGCTGAATTCTTTGCCCTTATAAAACTAACTTGTTTTCTGCTGCTTCTGAATTCTTTCATAGGGTGACTCCCAGGAAAAGCATCCTACTCCATTTCATCTTGACTCTCTTCTTGTGTTCTTTGTTAAACCTCTGATGCAGTGTTCACAGGTATGGGTACAGCACATAAATGTATCTGAAGATAAACCAATGAGGAGAGCAGTGCCCTTCTGTGGAAAGGGAATCCTAATAGGATCTCGCTTATCATGTCATTATGAGGATTAAAACAATAAACTTTATGTGAAGCATTTAGCATAGCCCTTAGAACATAAGTGCACACTAAACCTTTCCTATGAATCTATTTTTATGACAAAATTAGCTCTAGGTAGCAACCATATGGTTCTTCCCTTATGGTGAAGAACATAGCCTCTACAGAGCAACCCCCTCCTAGTGACATTACTCCCTTGAAATTATTAGAAGTAAAATATATTGTTTAATCCATCAGATATAAATTTAATATGTGATTAACACAGAGTGTCTCTTCCATTCACTTAACAGGAGCCTCTGGTTAAGCTCCAGGGAAGAGAAAGAGAGAGAGGCAAACACACAGATTGCCTAGAGTTCCTGATAGCATGAGGAAATGAGTCACAACTGAATGCAGAGGGGGCATCAAATGCAGTGTATTTTCTGCTTTCTTCCTTCTCATTTGTACTCTGTAAAATTCCCAACAGAAGCATCATTTATAAAGCTTGCTTCTTCAGGGATACTTGTCAGGAGTGTAGCTTCCCATCACATCACTGATTCCAGAACTAATTATCAAATACTGATTTATACATTCCTGTTTCTCCAGTGACCCTGTTTGAGTAGAATTACTCCAAGGTGTAAAGTTCCCATCTCCTGAAATGGTTTCAGCCAATGTGTTTTTTACTAAGAACTAGATCCACGCAACTGTACCCCTGAAATCAATAAATCAAGTCCATTCGAGTGACACAGCTTAAGGGTGGTTAAGCACATGCATATTCTTAAGAATCTGTCTGTATAAACATACATAGAGAACTACATAAAGCACTACATAAAATTTAACTATATTATTAAGTGGTTATTGCCAGCACACATAATAATAAATATGAAACATACCTGCAAACATGCAGCTGTAGCTAGAATACCATAATACAAAATTCCAAAAGAAACATAATGAATTTAAGAAGTTCCTAAAAGTAAAATCCAGACTCTATAAACTTAATATTATGGGAGAGGGGGAATATCTAGATGTGGAGTGACTGAAAGCATCCAAGTCAGTTCTGATTTTTTGAAAACAACTCTGTAAAAGATGAGCATTTAAAAACAAAGGCACCAGGTAGGGCAATCAGACAGAAGTTGATTCAGTGATATTATTAGCGATAGGAAAGAAAGGAGATTTAATTCTCTGCACAGAGTTCTGGTGAGGAAAAGCCTCACCAAAAGGTGGAGGAGACCCTAAGGCATCAGGCACTGGTCTGCCAATTACTTATGCAGAGAAAGAGTAAAGCTCCTTACGTCTGTCTGGGAGAAGGTAACTTCACAGGTTGGAGCAAGACTCCTGCAGAGGTAGCTGCTGCCCCTCACAGCCACTGGGAGGTGCGCATGCTCTGTGTCTCCATAAGGACCCACTGAAAAGATGATGGCCTAGTGCTTAAGAAAGACATTGTGTGGGTTGTGAAAACTAGCAGGATCCTTCAACATTACAGCTTTCCTTATGTAACTAAAAAAAACAATTAAAAGAAAGAAAGGAGATGTGAGCCTCAGGACTGGAGTCAGCCTATTTAAATGCCAGCCTATGGAAGAAGCGGAAGAAGAGTACGAACAAAATGAAGTTGGATGTGCTGCGTCCGTGCTCACTCCATTGCTGAGTGCAGTGTGAGCACTATTCTCAGGGACAAGGGCAGCCTGCATGCACTGCAAATAGGGTCTAATATAGGAAAAAGTCCAGTTGGAAGGAGGTCCAGGCCATTGTGCTCAAAGCTTTCAGTGGATACTTCAGCATCTGAGAGGACCCACTGGGAACTGTCTGAAGGTTAAATTCTAGATAGAAAAGACAGCTCCCCCTGTGGGAAAGCTCCTAGCAAGGTGTCCTGGGAGCCCAGTAACATTCTGCAGTTGCACTGAAAACACATTTTCAAGAATGCAGAAACTGGACCTAACATCATCTCAGGAAGAAAACTTAGAATTTAATTCACACCTTCTGTTAGCTATAAAAGTTATCCGCCCCCTAAAAAGCCCACTGAATCTTTACCAGCTCAATGAAAATCAGCTGAAATTTACCTGAAGTGACACCAAATCTTAGGAAAAGTAAGGTTTGTGATGTTCCTCCCAAATGCATGTGCGGAATCACAGAATGCTGGAAGAAAACTGTGCTTGGGATGCCAAAAAATACATTGCAAAGAAGCAGTGCTTCCAAGCTCAGGGTTCAATCCAGGGTCCCACATGCTGTGCCAGCCCTTCCCATGGAGCAAGCTGAGCCGTGACTGAGTCTAGGCATGGAGGCACATGTGTGTAACCCCAGCACTGGGAAGGCTGAAGACAGGAGAATCACTATGAGTCCCAGCTGTGTAGTGAGACCCTGTACAAAACACCTAATATGCAGTGCATAAATCTGAGTCCCAAAGGTATCTCTATGGAAAGTAGTCACACAACAAATGATTATTGAGTAGTATGTCCACACTTTCTTATTGGTTATCTAAATTTTACTCTCCAATGCAGTTTAAATTTTACTGGTTAATCTTTCTATCTCCTTCTACATATATTGTAACCTAACATATAATTAAGTGCAACTTTATAATGTGCGCAGTAGTTTTATTTATAATAAATTTAAATATTTATAAACACAAACATATAGTGCCAAATATTATAAGATTTAAGAAACATGTTAAAATCAGGTAGTGGAGAAAAAGACTGCAGAGGTAGGAGCCACCGGTGAGGCAGAACCTGCAGGTTCTCCTACCAGGGCCCTCTCTGTGGAGATTTCTGAAACCTCTGCTGCCCTTTGAGGATCCCTGGAGTGAACTTGTCCCCAAGCAACTTTCCATCTCTTCGAAATGTATATTTGCTGTGATAACAGAAGGAGTGCTGAGATTAAGATCATATCTGTTGGGGGTGGGGAGATGGCTCAGTAGAATAAGTGCTTGCCTGGCAAACACAAGGGCCTGAGTTCAATCCCTGGTTCAGAAAAAAAAAAAAATATATATATATATATATATATTATATATATATATATATCATATCTGTTAGGATGACTTCAATGCTCAATAATCTTAGTTTTGTTTTGTTTTTGTTTTTGTCTTTCTTTTGGTGCTTTTTAAAATGTATTTGGTGCAGGGTCTCACTAAGCAGCTTGGACTCAAAAGGATCCTCTCCCGATTTCAGCTTCCCCAGCGCTGGTATTACAGTTGCGCACCACCACACCAGGTGTCTGTGGCCCACTCAGCGTGCCCAAGGGTGGCGCTAGTGTGGCATGTGGTGCCCTGGCCCCTGCACTTGCCTAAGCAGGAGCGTAGTCTGCTCAGCTATCTCATGGCCCCAATTACTCAATAATCTTAGGCTTCATCCCTAAAATTGTAGAGTCTAAAATAGACCTAAGGCTTAAGCACTTTTCCAGTAATTTAAAACATATACTTGGTGGCTCCGTTTTTCATACTGCTTGTTTTCTTTGGTGCTATTTCTAACAACTGTTTGAATGTTGTGGCTTGGAGCTATCTAGAGATTTTCCTTTTAAATAATACAAGCAGTTAATACTTATATTGCATATATATATATGTATGTATATATTCAATATATTGTAGCTTGTAATTTGAAACTTCATTTTAAGATTTTTAATTTGTTTGATCCTTACCACAATGCTTGAGAAATTATCTCAGCTTTACAAAGGAAATAATTGCAGTGCATTAATGATAGTACCAACCTAACAAATGTCATGGTCACTGGCAGCGGAACATGAGAGACAACTTCAGTGCTGGTTTTGAGGAACCTCCTGCTGAACAGAGCTCTCTTCCAGGGCAGAAGTGTGTGAAGAGGAGGGAAGTTCCTATCCACCTCAGCCGGCTTGTGGTGTTGCTTTTGATGTTTTTGTAATGACAGCTTTAGGTCTGCTCATGCAGTACATTCTGTGATGACACATTTGCCTTCAAAGGGCCTCTGAAATAAAAGTTGCCTATTTAAGGAGAAACTCAAATTTCCTCTTCTGCTTGCATGAAATTAAGACCAGATGAGAAAAAGTCCTTAAGATATTTTCCCAGTTGATTACAGACTGCTTTGCAGAAGTCTCTGATTATGTAGGACAGTCTGATTTGTTTCATCGTGTCAACTTGATCAGATTGAGAAATACATAGGAAACTACTGAAACACTTGGTTGGGTATCTGCACCGGTGGCCGGCTGAGGCAGGAGGATTGTTGTGAGTTCGAGACAAGCCTGAGCTACAAAGTGAGCTTAAGGCCAGCCTGAACTGCATAGTGAGACCCTGTCTCAAAAAGACAAAAAAAAAAAAAAAGAAATGATTGGCATCTGGGGCAGCAAACAATGGGGGCGATTTTCCTGAACGTGGGTGGCACCATCCAATAGTGGGCCAAAGACTGAAGGAGAGAGTCAGCTGCCTCCGCTCTCTGGCTCTGCTTTACTGATGTCTCGGATGTGTTTTCCTCCACTGCATCTTCCTGCCGTGACGTTTTCACCTGACATTCAGCTAAGGATGGGCTGAAAATTCTGCAACCACAAATCACAATCAACCTCTCCTCCTTTAATTCTTTTTAGCCACAAAAACAAAACAAATGGGGTCAGGGAGCTAGCTCAGTGGAATAAGTGCTTCCCTGGCAAGCATAAGAGCCTGAATTCAATCCCTGGTTCCACAAAAAAAAAAAAAAAAAAAAAACCCTGACTGAGACACCATCTCCCACTATAAATCTGCTTGCCACAATTTGCGTGTTTTCCTTGTAAATTTCTGAGGAAATCTGTTTGTATTCCCTGCACAGACAAACCTAGATAACTCTGGAGACTCTTAAATGATTCACCTGAATACCAACACCAAATCAGAAACAAGCTTACTAAACAGGACGGTGTAAATGTGGCCGATTCGGAAATAGGAAAGTGTTTCAACCCCTGGAGACACTTCATTCATCTCACTGAAAATTAGTTTCTATCCAAGGACTCAAATCACCATGCATGGAGTACTACTTAGAAAACTCGCACTATAGGAACCCAGAAGAGCTTAATAAACTTTCCAGATTCTTCTACATGGAGAATAGGATGAGTGCTTTTTTTTTTTTTTTTTGAGCCTGAAGGACTTGCTCAAAATCCATACCCCACATTTATTTAAATGAAGTAGCTCACTGGTGCCAAAATTAGAAAAGAAATTTGCATCACCAGACCTCCTACCCATACCGTACCCCGTGTGCACTCAAGGCACTCCAACCTGAGCTGCTGGGCCTCTTAAACATGCTGTCTTACCCCAACCCTGGGAATCCTCTCATTTTGGCTTCGATATTATATACAGTCTTCATTCAGCTGACACAGGAATAAGAACCAGGTTTTGGAATCCAACTTTACTAACTGCACAACACTAAATAAATCTTAACTGACTTAAGCCTTCCTTTCTCCCCCTCTGGAAAGATGATTACGTCCTCCATTGAGCTCATGAGGGCACGGGTATTGCCTCGAAATGAATTCTTTTTTTGCTATGATTTTAAAGAAAGAGAATCATTCTAGAAGAATTTAATTGGAATTTAAAAAGTTTCATGAACACATCATTTGCAGCTTGAGCGGGGTCCTGGGCGCCCATCTCCTTGTTCCGTAATTTTAGGCAAGTCCCTGAACTTCTGGGCTGATAGCATAACCAAAGCCTTTCATCCTTTAGTTACCATTTTGTTTTTCCTCAGTCCCAACCGCCTCCTAACTTTTCGCCTTTCCTTTTTTTTTTTTTTTTTTTTTTAATGAGGGAAAGAAAGCTCCTGTCCAAGCGAGGGACAAGAGGGGGCGACGACTGGGTAGTTCCCCTTTTGGAAGCTGGCGCAGTGGTGACCTTCGTCGCTAGAGGGCGCAGGAGAGACTCTGCAGAGGAAATGCGTTTCTAGGGCGCTACTGCATGAGCAGGTCCGCAGCTCCCGTGACTTCTTCCACGCCCCCACATCTAAACCCCTGCCCTTGTATGCGACGCTCCCGCTCCGCGGTCACTTCCCGCAACCAGCAGAGCTATCCCAGGGCCTGGCGAGGGACTGTCGGTGGTGTCCAGTGTGTATCAGCTGCCCCAGCACCCGGGACAAGACAACTTCCGGTGCAAATCTTACCTAGCAAGTCTTAGCACGTTTCCATCCTTTGCAAACTAGTAAGGATAGTGTAATTCCTGTGTGGTCCAGGGAACCGCAGCAGTACCTCCTCCGTCCACCTTCGTGTCTCAGCTGGAGCTGGCGGAGGCTCTTCGCTGGTTTTCCTGTGTAAGCCCTGGAGGAGCAGCCTGCTGGTTGCATCTGCTGTTCCTCCGTTTCTTAGAATTTTCTTTATTTCTAACTCACAAAACCGTTCTTGTTGCACCTGCCTTTGATAGCTAGCACTTCTTAAGATTCCATTTTCTCTAATTAAGCTTCAGTGTTGTTTTCTTCTGAGTGTTTTTCAAATCTCAGAAATGCAGAGATGTGGACCCCAGCGGTTGTGTTTCTGAGAAAAAGTAGGCGTCCCTGAGGAGCATTGCTTCAGCAATGAGATGTGAAAGACATAAACTTTCACTTCAAATGCAAACGGAACTTCAGTTTAAAAATGATCCGTATAATCAGGAGGAGCATTCAAAGGTGATTTGCTTCTGGCGGAATTTGCAAAACTACTATGTTAAGGACTTGATTCTCTGGAACACTTAAGATTTCTAATACCAATTCTGAGTTCTAGAGGCTCCCAGAATTATTCCGGGGCTCAGTAATTCACCAGAAAGACTCGGTACTCCCTCAAAGTTGTTGTCAGCCGGGCTTCCCCCAGCCGCAGGAGAAACGTACAAACCAAAATCAAGGGAAGAGAGCCTAGGGGAGACAGAGCCACCGCATTCTCGCCCCAGGAATCAGGGGCAGCAGGAATCACTTCTGGGTCACTGCATAATTGTGTATGCAAGAACATTGCCACAAAGAACGCTCAGCGGGAATCTGAGGTTTAGAATATGACTGCGGTTCACTAGATGCGATTGATGGAATTAAGTTCACACTGAACTCAGTCTCCTAGACCTGCCTTGGTGTTGCACTTCGTGTTGCAGGCAGTCGAGTTAGATAGAAATATTATAGACAGTCAGACAGGGCCAGGCCCTAGTTGGAGATAACATATAAGACAAGATACCTTACAACTATGGGAAGGACAGATGCTCCCGCCTTGAGCCAAACCTAAAGACCAAAGAGCAAACAAATGCTGACCTCCCTAAAGGTTGGCATTGGAGATAATCATCATCTTGAAGAGCCAGGAAGAGCCAACTCCAGCCAGATGGCTACCTGATAAAGTCTTTTTCTACATTCATACCCACTTGCTACTGACTCACTTCTCCATTTGGTCCTGGACTTAATCAGTTTTACCTGCGCTTATAATCCCATTAGTTGACCATAGTTTTATCCCACCCCACATCCACCTAAAAGAGTTCCCATTTTCTCTACTACCTTAGACCCACCTCACCACATGGTTTTACAATATGAAAGTTCCTGGAAGACACAGCCTCCCCGGGGACAACCCTCTGGGAGCCTATTTCCTGTCCCTCTCTCAGACAGGAGCTTTCTTTCCCCCAATAAGTATATTCTACTCATGACCTCTGTTTGTTCCTAAAATTCATTCTTCAGCTTTAGAGAACACAAACTCATCCAGGTCAGGTCTAGAGATCTTTTTTTCCCTATATCATTTGGAGGTTTTCTCTATTATTTGTCATTCGCCCAAGATTGTTTTTTCTCCCAATATCACTGGGACATCAGATGGACAGAGAAGCTTAGGTATGGAGGAAGGGCAGGAATCCCACAGTGAATAATAAAGACACCAGTCACTAAGGTATAGAGGTCACCTCTCAGGGAACAGGAAGGAAGCCCAGGCGGCTCTGAACAGACCAAATTAGAAGAAACTTCTCATTTCTCATGGAGGCCTTCTTATGAAGGGCTACAGTAAAAGAAACTGAGTTATTACACGGAAGACAAACATTGCTGAAACAAAATTGCTGCTTCTGTTGCAGGCAGCTGAACTAGATAGAAATATTACAGGCAGTCAGGCAGCGCCAGCCCTTCAAGGAGACAGCAGGGAAGACAAGGTGACTTTGCAACTGTGGAAAAGACAGGCACCCCTGCTGTGGACCACACCTCAGGACAAAAGAGGAAATAAAGGCAGCCGCATACTTCCTTAGGGATGGAGATTACTGATTGATATTCTGAATAGGTATCAATGACCTGGAAGTCAGAGGGAGTCACTGACCCAGCCCCCCACAGGAAAAGTCCCAGTTCGGTATTCATGCCTGCTTGCTACGTGATTCACTTCCCCATTTGGTCCTGGATTTAATTCATTTTACCTGAGCAATTGTGTTTCTAAACTTACTGTTTGACCATAGATTTCATCACAACTCATGCTCACCTAGTGCGTTCCCAAGTTTGCTGCCTTAGACCCACCTCACCCCATGGGTGAGGGAATTTTTACCCTCTAAAATCCCTAGAAAAGGCAGCTTCCTGGGACCAGGAAGCTTCTGTTTCTTCCTCAGACAGGAGCTTTCTTTCCTCCAGTAAATATATTCTGCTCTTAACCTTTGTTGTTCCTAAAATTCATCCTTCGGTTTTAGAGAAGTGAAACTCGGCCCCAGTATCTTTCGGCTGAGAATTTCAGTCCTCTGTGTCATTTCCATAAGGTCAGTGTAGATTCTATGTCAAAAAGATGAAATTTTCAAAATGGAAGACTTACTGCCCTTTTTTACCAAGGTTTTTCTCAGCTTTGGAGTTCAGTGTCTCATACAATGGCCTAAAAAACCAATTTAGAGGTCAGATGAATCACATCAAATCATCCTTTATTTCTTTGCTTATAATGGTGCTTTCATCTTTGTACACCTGTCTGTATCATCTTATGGATTTGCCCCTGAAAGCAGTCTGAAAGCATTATCCTTCATTTATATTTTCCCAATATCTAGTAGGTTTTTTGTGTGAAGATCTTTCTGTCTCGGGGCTGGGGAGATGGTTCAGTGGAATAAGTGCTTCTCTGGAAAGCACAAGGGCCTGAGTTCAATCCCCAGTTCCACCAAAAGAAAAAACAAAACAAACAAACAAACAAAAAACCAGATCTCTCTGTCTCATTGGATTCTGTGGTTGGCGGGTCTCTGATGTTCCCTTTCTTAGTGTTCTGAATATTTCAGATTGCTGTCCAATTAGAACGCTATTATAATTGTGTGTGTGTTGTATTACATCAGGATGGAACCAGGGAACTGCGAAATGCAGTTGCATACAGTGACTGGACAGGGCATCATACCAACTGTCTGAAAGGGATGTAAAATATTGTTTCTGTGATTTTCTTCTTATTGCATTTGGGCCTACTACACTGCAGTAAAAAGAAAAATAGAATAAAAGGAACCAGTGAAGGACAACGAATTGGACTCACTATAAATTCGTGGCAACCCTCATCTTCCTTCAACACAGCTTAATCTCTCCTGCTATATTTTTCTCGTCCAGTCATATTTCCTCTATGAATTGGATCTACTTTGGCAACCACCAACCTTAACCTTTCCATCTTACTTAAAGAGATGATTTCAACATGAACTTTACGGAGAAAATACAAACATCACGTATCTGCACCCCAATGTGCACATCCACAGAAATGCCTCTTTATCTTAACAGGTATTTAACGTTGCCATATGCACACCTAGGCCAGCAGGGCTGGTTAGGTAGATGCACACCCCTGTGTCCTACGTGACAGCAGCCCCCTCCCATTACTTCCTTTCAGTTTCTGCACCCAATCTCTGGGTAGTGACTGCTGATTCACCTTCTCCGCTGTCTTTCTTACATAGGGCTCCACTGCCTGGGGTTCTTCCATTGGTATTTAAAAGCACTCCTATTCTTCCTGTTGAAATATAAAAACTGCCCCCTCAAAACTTTCATCTTTCACTAGGTGACAGATTATCTCTCTTCTCCTTGGTAAGCACAAACTTCTATGTAGAAAAATACCCAACTGCGCGGACTGCCCAGATCTCATGAAAATCACCCCCACGCTCCCTACTCTGAGTGTCTCACTCCTTTCTTATTTTGCTTACATTACCAGAATTGTGACCACTCTTCTAGAAACATTTTCTTTCTCAGGGCTCTGGCTTGTGCTATTTACCTGATTCAGTCCAGGACCTTCACGCAGGGCTGCAGTCACCAACCCCTTTAATGATTTTGCTTCCGTGTCAGTGTGCTGCTAAATTGCCTGGCCTGAGCTCAGACTCGCAGTCCTCCTACCTCAGCTTACCAGAGCTCCTCGAGACAGGTGGGAGACCCCAGAAGCCTGGCTATTTCATCACTGCTTTGACTGTTTCCTCCTCCCCACTTTCCTTAGCCATTTGAAGTTAAAGTTCATAATCCTTCTGTTAACTGTTCTATTCCATTTTTTCTTTGCTGTGCCTACATCTTCACTGCTACAAACATACATGACTCCCATATCTATATATCCTGCAGATAGCACTTTGTATTTCAGGTATGAACTTGCAGGTCAACATGGGAAATTATCTTAAATGCTGACCAAATACAAGGTGGCCAGTCCATGAGCAAAACTGGCCACCTTTGTCATCAATATTTAAATATTTGTGATAGATGATGTCTCATTCATTGAGTTAAATAAAACAGAAAGCTAGAGGTTATCCTCTGTAACTGCCTTTCCCCTTCACTCTCCACATCATCAGTCACAGTCATCCATCATATCCCTAAGGATGATTTCTCTTCAGAGAAATCTTTACTTTTTCTATCTGCAGTAAAAAGAAAAATAGAATAAAAGGAACCAGTGAAGGACAGTCATCCATCATAGCCTTCATGACCCCCCGTCCAAGCCTTCCTGACCTCTCTAAACACACACAACAATCCAGTCCTCCAATTTTGACTCTGTATTCTGTTTGTACATCGCTGACCCATTCCAACCCAATCCCTTCCCATCCTATGGCAGAACAATCCCTGTCCCCACTGATTGAAACAGTTTAGTAGCTTGCTTTGTTTCTTAGGATGCAACTTCTGGAGTAGCTCGCTGGATGATGATTATCTTGCTCTAATCCTTATTTAGCTGGAGCCACATCAGTCATACTTCAATTAATCCAGGCATTATGCAGCTTCATGTTCTGAGCTGTGCCTGCTCTGCCAATATTTCTATCAAGGACAAAAATCCCTTAAAACATACCTTTTATTTATTTATCTTTTTGGTGGAACAGAGGATTGAACTCAGGCCCTTGCACTTGCCAGGGAAGCACTTATTCCACTGAGCCATCTCTGTGGCCCCAAAACATACTTTTGTAGTAGCATTTACCTCTATTCTGTTCAGTGTCCTACCCTTAATAATGTTGTATTTATTGAGGCTGCTCGTTAGTGTTTATTGCCCTATTAGTCTAGAGGCAGAGGAGACACATTTATTATGCCCTTAGAACTTGCTGCAATATCTGGTTATCAATATTTTTCAATATATAAGTACATTAAATAGATTTTTCAAGTGTTTGAAATAATAAAATCACTTTCAGGGAGTAGACTTGTTCATGGGAAGAACATTTTGTGAATGCCATGCTTGTGACTCAGAAGTTGCAGAGTCTCTGAGATCATCCAGCCATTAACTGAGGGTAGATAAGAGAAATCAAACAGCAGGAACTTTATTGCTTCCAAGCTTTCTGTTCTACTCTACCTAGACAAATATGGATAACCCCTGCATTATGCATTAGAAGTTTTTGTTAACATATTTGGGTAAGTGTCAAATCCTCTTTTATCTTAAATTACTGAAATAAGTAAATCTCAATGCATTGATGAGAAAACTGAAGGACCATGCTAAACAACTGAAATAATCCCAGGCTGCAGAGATGGCTGATGGAGAATCTCTGTATTAGATGCAAAAATGAAAATCCTCAAGAGGAGGAAAATCCTAATCCCCCCAAAAGAGTGTAGTATTTCTCTAGTAACAAGGAGAAATTGTTCCCTTCTATCCCACCATTCTCTTTCTGGGATGCTTGCAACAAATGAACTTCATGTAGTTTATGTGAGTCTTGCATTTTCTGATGCTGTAAAACACAGCCATTCTTATAAATAAGGTTTATAGGTGACTTTCATTTTTTACTTTTCAAATAGAAATCCCAGGTATTTTTCAGTGCCTGAATTCCTCCAAGTAAATTCATGAATCATTAGTTATTCCTGAAATAAATTTGAAATTTTCAGACATGAGTTCACTCTGTGTAGATATATTTCATGCCAGAGATTCCTAACCAGCTTCTGGACACACCCATGGAAGCAAAATTTATTTTTATTGCAGCTATTCAAACACCAGAGGGCACTAAATACCGAAGGAAAAAAAATCAGCAATTGCAATGTGTACACTAGTAGATCTTTCCACAGGGGTTAAAGAAAAACAGTAATGTACCGTGTGTTCTTGGAGAAATTTCTCCAAATAGAATGGATATCCTGCTGCAGGATACAGGAGTCCATATTTATTGTGATCTACAGAAACACCTTACTATCAGGAGAACCACCTCGAAAAATCATGTCTTCCTCAGAAAACTTAAACTGACAGCGCAGTGCCATCTGAGCCATAGGTGCTCCCCCTTTGTGCCTTCTCCCCACCCCTCTGCCTTCATACTACCCTGTACTTATGTCCATTGTCTCTACCTCTCTCTCTACTTCCAGCTCCAGCCCATCGCTTTATCACTGGATGCGCACGCATAGCCTAAGACAATACTGACAACCTCTAACGTCACAAGAGTAAGAAAAATGTCAGAGCAGAGTTCACAGAAGGAGCAGGAGTTTTCTGCAGCCAGCCAGCCCCTGCACTAGCTCCACACTTTCTCCATGTAGTGTTGTTTGTACCACTTCCTTCCTTTGAGCCCTAGGGAGAGCTCCGTGCTCCTCTTGTACTTTTCCTTTCTCTGGAAAACTCTGGAAAATTCCATTCCAACATTATAGAGCTCTTTTTAGACTTCCAGGACTTCCTGTTGCATCTCCCTTTACTTGAAGTGAAATGCACTTTAGGACTCTATTTACTTTTAGATCAAGGGTGCAGGTTGAAGTAAAATGCCAAAATCACTTGGATTAAGTAAAGTTGTTTGGTTGGTACACTGATCCTCTTCAGTGTAACTGGGTTCCTAAAGAGATTCTGTTTTACAAACAATTGCTTTTCAGCAAGTGTACCTTTCTTGAAAAAGTCAATTTAAAGGCCCTCATGCGCTTCCTCATGATTTAACCTCATTCCAAATCACACTGTTGCTGCATTCATGCAGTTGTTTTTCTTTTTTTTTAATTTATTTTCATCTGGGAATGTGAAGCACCATATAACCCAAAGTATACAGTAAACTTCCATACTTTATACTCATGTAAATGGTGAAATAAATAAATCAGAAATAAGAGACAAATTTCCTACACAGAAGAACATTGAACAATTTATGTTACTTTTACATCCAAGAGGTAGAACAGAGCGCCTCACTCTGGAAGCCGTGTATGTGGCCTCATGCCAATTAGTATTAAAAGAAGGAAAAGAGCTGCTGTCCAGTACAGAAATGTACCGAGCACCACCCCCTCAGTTGTGAGACCAGCATCCCCCACAGTAAGAATCAGATTGCGTTTACATAGACCTCGACGAAGGCACAAATCTTCTTCCTTCACAAATCTCCTCTCCAATACCAATTTTGGCCAACTAATTTTTTTTTTTTTTTTTTTTTCAGAACGAGAGATTGAACTCAGGCCCTTGAGCTTGCCAGGGAAGCGCTTATTCCACTGAGCCATCTCCCCGGCCCCTGGCCAACTAATCTTGATGGTGACATAGATACCAATGTAGAAAATGAATAACAGAAGAAACTATAATGTATTACAGAAACTCTACCCACCATTGCTGCAATATTCCTATAACTCAAAGCTGTTTTTCAATAAATTATATTTCACTTTAAATTCATTGTGAAGTATTTGGAATATACAACATAATACATAGAGGAAAACTTCAACCATTTTTTTTTTTTTTTGGCAGAACCAGGGATTGAACTCAGACCCTTGTGCTTGCCAGGGAAGCCTTATTCTACTAAATCATCTTCCTGGCCCTATGTTTTTCTTCCTGCATAAAATTGTATCTAAAACTTAATAACTTTTTTGAATGATGGTTTCTTCTTTCCTCTTTTCATTCCTCTTACCCTATTCCATCTCTTTCTAGTTTCCTCTCTTTCACGGTTTTTTTGTAGACCTCTCGTCTCTCTCCTACACTAACTGATTCTCTTTGGCTAAGTGTATGTGATTTGACCAGAATTCCAAAATAAAACAGATTAAATTTAGCTGACTTTTGAATGTCTTGATCGATACATAGGAAGACTGATGATTAAACAGAAATGGGAGAGATTTCCTTTGACAGAGACATTTCTGTATTATGAATTCTTCCCTTTACACCCAGGATTTGAAAGAACTGTCTTTACCATAAACACACTAAATCTGGAGAATACTCTTGAGACCAGCATTAGACGTGAAAGGTGAACTTGCCACAGTGAAATCTTGAGGATCATCAGGTGCCTTGTGCAGGAGAACTGCAAAGTGGACTGTGCCAACAGTGTAGCAGGGCGTGCGCCAGGATACGCCTGAACTCTAGGAAAACCAAGAGGAAGATCCTGTCAAGCAGAGGAGAACCAGAAACAAGGGAGAAAGCTGGGTAAATGGGTGAACACAGAGTAACTGAGTGAAAGCTGTGTAAACTTTAGGAATAAGAGTGCACCCTTTGCAGGAGACAGTGCTGGAGAGAGATCAGAACAATCAGAAAGATCTAATAGTCTTTGCTGAACTCAGAGCACAAAGCCTCTCTCTCAGCTGAGCCTCACACCTCCGGCACCCTGCTTGCCTTTCCTCCCTTCGCACTTCCTCTGTCGTCAGTTCCCAGGTGAGGCAGGTGGAGGGCAGAGAGGGTGAGACCATCCCATGCTTCCTTCTCTGAAGCCCGGCTGCTACCTCAACACACTTAAGCACAGAGGCAGCAATGACTGGGAAAAGATCAAATTTCAGAATGTACTGAATCACGCGATTCCTGTCTGGAAATGAGCACATCCTAATTCCCGAACTTAACTGATGTTTCATTGATTACCTGGTCTCTCAATTCTCTGAAAGTCAGACATTTTTGGACTCTTTCCGAATGCCTTTTAGGACCAAGAAACATTTGTGTCCATTAAATGTTTTAGGACGGTGGAAAATTGACAAACTAATTTTATATTGTATCAAACGCCATTTTGTCCATTACATTAATATATATCTATTATGAACAGAGTTGTGCTCTTGTCCTCAAATTCATATGTTGATGTGCTTTATAATGCATATTTGTGCATTCAGCACTTTACAGAGGCAATTAAGTCTAAAGTCGCGAGGATGGAATCCTGATCTCTGAGCTGATGTCTTTCTACAAAGAGAAGATTTGACGATCAGGGCCATTGGGGCAGTGTGAGCATACAGAGGAACCACGCACGGGACATAGCGAAGTGGAGCGGGCTGGGGCAGGAGAGGGATCCCAGAAGAAATCATACTGTAGGTCCTTTTATCTTGAATTCCAGCCCACAGATTTGTGAGAAAATATACTTCTGATATTTAAGGTACCCAGTCAGTCATGTCTCACTATGGCAGCCCCGGTAAGCTAAAACCAAATGTCCTCTATGCTTTTGGCACATGTGTCCATCTTTTACTGAACTCATTCTTTTAACTTAGCTCACTACTCTTTTTCTAACTGTCTTTTTCCTTTGTTCTTGTCATTGGTTTCTTTCCCTAAGTGCAATTGGCCTGACTTTCTCCCATGAGACCTTTTCTGGCCTCAGCAGGCATAATCAGATCGAAGTGGATGCTCGCAGCTTTCCTGAGGCTTTGTTCACAGGGCTCTTCAGTCCCCAGATTCTGTCTTTTCCATTTTTAAACAAAGGGTGGTGGATGATGGAGCCCATGTCAAAAAGCCATACCTCAAAATCTTCTCATCTACTGGAACCACCAAGACAGAGAAGAGAATTTCTTTTCAGACATTGGCGAGAGCGACAAATGGCACAACAGCTCAAATACTTTAATGGGTCTTGAGTACAAATAGGAGTGACCTGAAGAGTTCTTTGTCTCTGATAACCTTACATGAATACTATGTGAACCACTTTTCCTTCCATTTTGCTGCTTTCTAATACGGAGACTATTTTCCCTCTAGCTGAGCTGCATGTGGGGAGGTCATCTTCCTCGTTTGTGCCTAGAATTCTCTCCTTACAAACTGTTAGATAGAGGGCTGTTGTTGCGGCTGGAGGAGCAGATGTTTTCCACATATAACAGGTGCCAAGGCAATGGGAGACATTAGAGATCAGAGACTGGATTTGTGTTGCAGCACGTGAAGCCCTTTGGACGGTGTGAACTATCCTTCAAGAGGAGATGGGAGGGGAGAACTACTCTAGCATAATGTACTTGAAAGCTTGCACTGTTACGTTAGGATCTGGTTGGCACAAAATTGGGAAGAGGATCATTCCCATCCCTTTTTGGCTTCCTGGGAAATCATCTATTGCTTCACTGGGGGGGGGGGATATATTATTGTAGTTATGCTATGTTGGTGTTTCTCTTCAGGTATGAAAACATTCTGGAAAGGTCAAATGCAAGACAAAAGTTTATAAGAGTTGCTTATAATCTTTGCCCATAGAGTCAAACATAGCAGAGAGCAAGAGATCTGTCTATAAGCTAAAGATCTGAAGAATCCACCCAATCCCACAGCAGTGTCCCATATGTATCCAGCAGACACATAGCACCCATGGCATTGTCCTGGATGTATCTTCATTAAGAAGCTGAGGACTTCAGAATGAAGCCTAAAAGGCTTTGTTATGATTTGTGTCTAGTTGTCCCCTCAAAGCCTCATGCAGTCATGGGGTGGCATCTACAGCTTGTGATTAATTCATGATCCAGTGCTGAGATTATGGATTTGAGTGCTGCACCCAACCTGTAGTGGGTGATTTGCATACAGTATAAGGTAGGGAGAGGAGTTTGCTAGCAGAATGTGGTGCCAGGGATTGAACCCAAGCTTTGACTTAACATGCAGGTTGATTATAAAATATGATATGTCTTCAGTTTTGTCTTCTCCTTTATTACTATGCAGTAGTTAGATCAAAGTATATGAAATTGTTGTGAAATAAGGTAAAAGTTGCCCACATTGGCAATTATATGCATATATATATATGTATATATATATATATATATATATATATATATATATATATATATGCTTTATAGAAATCATCATAACCCTTTACTACTATGTTTGATTTCCTATCTTTTTTCCCTTTTAGGTTTTTTGTTTGTTTGTTTTACACAGGGCTTCACTACGCAGTTTGGGCTGGCCTTGAAATCACTTTGGAGGCCTAGGCTGACTTAAAATTCAAAATAATTCTCCTGCTTCAGCCACTGAAGTGCTGGAATTACAGACACACAACACCACACCAGCGCTGTCTGTTTTGTTCTTGCTCAATTACTAGAACTAGAAGAATGAATTGGTTCAGAGTATCAATAGAAGGAGTTTGAAGGAATGTAATACATCATGGTCCCTGTTCACAGATGTGTTGCAGTCTAATTGAGGAGATGAGACAATCGTGAAAAACTACTGAAGGGCAAAACAATGAAGGAGAGATTATACTATCAGTTAATGTCCATTCTTGTGAATATGGTGAGAGGCAGAGGAGCTGGTTCTTGCCCACAGAGTAGTAGTGGAAAGAAACAAACAAGTTAAGAGAAACAAGCTGAACAATTGTTCATTGCATATGGAACACACTCTTGCAATCCCCAGCAACTCCTTGGTTTCATGACAAATCCCCTCTAGTGACAAGCCTGGGCATTGAGCCTCTGCACTGCACGGTAGTTGATTGCAGGGCTGTCCACGATTTTGGGGAGGGGGATGGTAGCTAGTTATTTTTAGAAGCCATTTGGATTGATTTTGAAGACTCCCACTTCTTTGTCTTCAATGGTGACTTTTTCTAGCAATTCGGGGTTAGAGCCATTCCCTCAGTGGATGGCAAGTATGTAATTAAGCTGGGTGGGCTGGTTCCCTTTGTGACAGCTGTTTTGCTTATAAATATGCATCTAGTTTTGAAGGAACTAAATGAAGAATATGATTAGCAACTTTCTTCTCAAGACATGAAATTACAAACCACAGCAGGCTCAGTTACAAGAGTGATCATCCTTTGGGGTCAAACATACACATTCTTGCTGCTCCATGTGTCCCTGGTGAGAGCCACATGGACAGGGCTCAGCCCCCAAAGGACACTGGAGTGCAGTCAACCTCAGATGTAGCCACTGCAGCAATGCCACTCTTTAATTTAACTTTCTTTGTACTTCATGGTGAAATTTTACACTTTGAAAAATTAGGCACTTTGAAAATAGGCTCTGTATTCTTAGACATGTGTATATGTGGTCTGACTAATCTTAGCATACCTAGAATGCATATGGTCACTAATTTGAAGCTTCAATATTTTGTTCAAGTTTGATTTTCTGTTTAATCAAGTTTTGGGGACCTTTTCAGAATGTTAGCAGTGAGGAGGATATATTTTGGGAAGTAGACTGGTAGCTGTGAGAACCAAAGCATGAACTTACATTTTAATTGGAATCTATTATTTCTTAGAGGCTTTTATTTCAAATCTACAGCTCTAAATATCATTTGAGTGCTCCCTAATGGAGCCCATTAATCAATACATGAGTTCACTGGGCCTTCTGGTTGTTTCCCTTGCTTGAAGTCATTTTTCTATTTACGTTTTTATGCACCGTGTGTTTGACTTTTAAGTTTGGAAATCTTTGGGTTTGCTCAATTACTGGAAGTCCAGGCTAATAAAATAAATTACCCTGTGAAAATTAAAGAAATAAATACACAGGTATTCATAAAATTTCTCTCCTCTTTAATGCTCTATTAGTTAAACTCAACAGTATGACAAATTAAAAATGAAAATGGTATTCCATCTTTTAATACTGAGAGAAATAAAAACAAAGATTATTATAGTTCTTTCACTGACTAAATTTGTGAAGGAGAAATTATTTTCTTCATTGTTCAGGTAAGAAACCTCAGGCTCAGAGAAGAGAGATATCATGTCACACAGCTCAAAAGCAAATGGGCTTGGATTTTCAATCAGGTCCTCTACCATTGCATGATCAAATTTTTTATCTTATCTTCCTAGATGGTATGGATTTTTTGGAAGAATCAAAATGAACTACCAGGCTATTGCAAGAATTAAGGAGGTGATAGCATTAGCAAGGAGAAACAGCGATACATTTTGGATCTCTCTCAAAAATTACCCACTGTGGCTTTCAACTAGATGCAATTACATTCAATAATTGATGAGTGAGATATTCTTAAAGAAGAAATAGCCAAAAGCCTGAGCGTGGAGTCATATTCTTTGAAGTACTGGGCAAAATAAAAACGGATTTGCTTCTACCTTAGAACATAGTACTACACAGAGATGAAGAGAGAACAGGAACTGTAGAATCAGAGTGTCTTGGACCCATACTGTTGCTGGCTTTTGATAGAAACACAACTCTGAGAAGTTAATTAATCCTATTTAGGTCCAGTTTTCTAAATAACTGTTTTAAAGGGAGAGAGCAGTCATGTCATCTGACTCTGATTTTCCCTGATAGTGGAGCATGAGGTAAGACTTGGACACATGAAGATTATTTTGGGAAATGAGTCTGTGAAGAATCAAATGTTATGGGAAGGCAGCTGGGCCGAGGATGCAATATGGAGATCAGGTGAGCTGGAGTCCAAGTGTGCTCAGAACTTGTCACTATAGTAAATACTTCAGGAAAACATGGAGCTGTTAAAGCTTGATACCTAACAAGGAGTCCAACAATAGTAACTAATTATTAGTCACAGACTAAAGCTAACTCTTACGACTCAAGAAGTAGAAGAGGTGGGAAGCTGAACTATTTTGAAAAACAATATTGATTCTTAAGGTTTGTTCAAGTGATAGTAAATTTTAGAATATAGCAATGGCTCTGCAGTTTAATAGCAACTGAAAACTTTTCATTGGGAGTTAAATATTTGAAAAACATGAATAAGCTACAGCAGAAAAGAGGAAATGAGATTATGAATGAAGAATTTGGCAAAAGTATATCACAGCAGGTACACAAGATGAAATTTTATATTCATTTAAAATGTGCAGAGCACTGGCTAAATAGCTCAGTGGATTAAAGTGCCTGCAAGCAGGCTTAGAGGTCAGGGCTCAATCCTCCAGCAATTGAGACTGGCATGGTGGCATGTGCCTGTAATTCCAGCTCTTGGGAGGCTGTAAACAGGTGGATCACTATGAGTCCAATCTAGTAGTGAGAACATGCACACCTTGTAGAGGTGTGAAAAAAAAAAAAAGTAAAATGTGCAGAAAAGGATGAAGTTCCAACTTTGTACATTTGGTTGTTACCATTATGTAGATTAAGATTTGGAAATATTAACCCACTCCTTGAAGAACACATGGCAAGAGTCCAAACTGGAGTAGATCTCCTTGCTGCAGATTGGTGTAACTTTAGCATCATGGTCTTACTTCTATTTTATTTATTTCTTTATGTTGTGGTACCAGGGATTGAACTCAGGACCTTGTGTTTGCCAGGCAGGCACTTAAGTCATTGAGCTATGTCCCCAACCCCTATGGTGTTACTTCTAAATTACACTATTTGTAGAGTTGAATTCTCTCTTCTGAAGAGAATTCTAGGAAGAGGCTGAGATGGGTGAGATCCTGAAGGTGATTGTGGGAGGTTTCAGCAGAGACTTCAGATTAGGGAATCATACAGGGTGAGGAAGGGCAACAGTTTCATTTTCAATTTCCCCTTTAGTTTTACAGTACTGATAAAGGAACCCAGGGCCTGGGTTGAAACTTATAATCCTCTTGTCTCAGTTTCCTGAAGTTCTGGAATTACAGTATATGACATGACTGTAAAGGGTAACTTTGGAGGGCATTATCTCTTTCGGTGGCATAGCAGGGTTCAAAAGTTGTAATGGTAAAGAAAAGGTAGAGCCATTTGATGTAGACACCACTGCAATTTATTGGTGAAAGATCAGGAAGAATTTTTAATACAGATGTATGTATTCAAGGTTTGAAGTCCAGATTCTCACGGGGAAGAGCAGTCTAAGATATCTGAATTTGTTTTCAAGCCCTGGAAGAGAAAGACTGCAGAAAGGTGGGGATACGATGGCAGAAGAAACCGGGAATCTCATGGAAGCCTGGAAGCAAGAAAAAAGCCAGAAATAAAAAGGCCAGGTGCAATATTGACCCTCGCAAGCCTTGCTCCTGGGAACCTGCTTCATCCAAATTAGGCCCCAGCTGCTAATACTGTATTCAACTAATGGGCTGATCAGTGGGGTTACTCCCATTGGAGTTACAGCCCTCAGGACCCAGTCACCTCCCAAAAGGCCATCAGCAATCAAGCTTTTAGCACAGCAGAACTTGTAGGGGGGGTGTTGGACCTCCATCATAAGGATGCACCTGTGCATCTTCCAGTTAACCTCGAGAACAGAATCATATTGGGTACATAGCACTAAAGCTGGACTAAATCTTATCACTCTGCGTCCTGTCATTCCTGAGCTCGTCAGCTACCTTCTGTGGGAAGGCAAGTGGTTGGCACTTGGATGGCGAGGTGCATTCCTGAGTTAGGATCTGATGCTGATGACTCAAGTAGTTTCTTTAAATTCTATTCACCTTTAGAAATAGAAGAGTCATTTTCTGAATGGCACTTGATAAATTTCAGAGCCAGAAGCTGCTCTGAGAGGATAATAAGAACACTCTCTCAGTGCTTGAAAGCCAGAGGTATCAGAAAAATTGGCCAGAGCTGGACTGAGGCAAAGGGATTGTGAGGCTGGGGTTTGGGGACAGTTTCTTTAACTCATATCTATTAAGAATGTGTATCTTGCACTATTCCAGCTGCCAAAGATAGAAAATTAAAGAGAAAGGGCAAAAATTAAAGAGGTTTTGTGGGACTGATGCACAAATAAATATGTATGGGTAGGCAAACAGCACCTTTGCAAGCAATACCTCGTGACCACCAAGGCCACAGGCTAAGCAGTTAATGACCTGGGGTTGGTACCCAAAGGTGATCAGCAGTGTCCTCTTAAGGAAAGTGACATTTGCATGAAGAGCGAATGATATCAGAGTGAACCTCAAGCATCTGTGAAACCTTCAAAGGAGCAGAAGAGTGAATGCAAAGCCCCTAATGGGCCAGCGTTCGATGAGTTTAAAGAACAGCAGTGTCAAGACAGATGCCAGTGAGATGAAAAGAAGACGAAGAGGTGGGAAGCAATAGTGGAGATCTAAGAGGCCCTGGACATGATCATGGATCCACTGTGCCACAACACTGACATGAAACACCTTTGGGCTTTTCCCTGTGAGTGTCTAGACCCTCAATATTTGTCACAAGGAGACTTGGAAGGCATCATGTCTCCTTGTTCTTTAACTTTGTCCTGGTTCCATAATTGCTTTCATCTGGGAAATGATGCTGCTTTTCTTATATTTCTTAATGTATTTGTGTACAGGGTCTACAAGGTCTGCAGGATCTTACTAGGAAGCTTGAACTTGCAGTGATTCTGCTGTTTTCAGCCTCTCAAGTGCTGGGATTATGGGTGTGCACCACCACACCCAGGCTTAATCACCTTCCCAGTGCTCTCCTGGGGTGGGGCCAGCTCAGTACACTGGGGACCCAACCCTGGCCACTGTACTCTGCCTAAGCAGGCACTTTAGTAGGCTATCTGGCCAGCCCACTGTTTCCAATTATAAAGTAGAGGGAACATGGCATCCTAAGGCATTGGAGTATCAAGTAGGTACGTCGGTGCTGAGTGTTACTGTGCTTTTCTGGTACCCTTTATGGTCCCTGAGATGAGCTGGTAAAGTGAGGTTTTTCTAAAAGAAGGGAGAAAGCAAGGTGTTCAGCAGAGATGAAGGGTCCATAGAAAAGTGAGGGCTCACTGAAAAAGTTCTGAACCTAAACACCAGGATTCTAGGTAGCGAACTTTGACAAGAAAGAAGTTCAGCCCTTTCTCTGAGACCAGGAAGTAGTGAATGTGTAAATTCAGAAATTACCTGAGAGCTCCACCTAAATATTTGAAGCAGCATTTTATGGGAGAAGTAAAATCAATACCTAGGGTTTCTGTCTGTGCCCTAGTAAATCTATTACTGGAAGTCAATAAAACTTTCTCATGTTTCTCATAAAACTTTCTCATTTTTATTGTTTCCAAAGTCCTTCCAGGTATATGATTCATTTGGCTTCCCCACATCCTTGGGAGAAAACTGGAGTAAATAAATTTTGATATTCAGTAAAGTGAGCAGACCAGGACTAGAAAAAAGCCAAATCATCTAGTCGTGATGACTGAGGAGCTCACCCTTCTTCAAGGACAGAAAAGGAGATAGGATGCAGTTTTCTTGCATCTTGGTACAAAGCTCTACATGTTATCATGCACCATTTTACGTCCAGTACAATGATGCTCTTAGCACCTGAAATAAATGACAATTTTTTAGGCAAGTAGACCAAAGAGGAAATCTATTCTCTGAATTAAAGGCTTGACCAGTAGCAAAATCAAGAATGATTCAGAACAGACTAGAAGTGCTTTAAATATGACAAGGTAGAAAGATTCATTAGTTGATTTCTCAAGGCCCTTTCTAGTACTCAGAGTTTATCTCCTGAATCAATGCTGTTCACATGAGTGATGTCCACTGCTTTGCTCAAGTGGGTTCAGTGCAATTTTCACAAAGGCTTTCTTTCACACCTTATAGCAGCTATCTCTCAGGTCCCCCTCCCCCAAGCCTCTGCCAATCACAAGGCCACAATGCCACTCCTTAGCTGGCAAACTAGCTCCTCCTGTCTCCAGCCTCTAGTTCTGTTCCCAGTGTATCACTGCTTGTATCTTTACAGCTGTGTTTTTGCAACCATTTAAGTAATTTTGCATATTTTCTTTTATTTTTTTAATACTCTTAAGGCATTTATATATTTATTAACATGTTCTCTGCCAAGATTTCACATTAGGTTAAAATTGAATTCAGTCTTTACATTTCTCTACTGAGGTTGGCATCTCAGTGCATTACAGAAAAACACCTTCCCCAGCAATCGGTGTGACCAGCATCTGCATAGTAAGCCCAGGTCAGCCTCTCTGTTCCCCAGGTGAACCACCTAGATGTTAATACTGCTCTGCTACAAGGTAAAAGCTCCTAACTCAAATTTATTGGAAAAAGAATGAAACTTCTGCAAAGTGCACTTTTCAAAAGAGGTACTTTTTGCACTTGAAAAGAAACCAGTGAATCCTCTAAGAATAATAAAAGGGAGCATTTTACAGCTAAGCACATGATTTGAAGAGAAGAATTCCAATGTTGCCCTGCTGGTCAGTGATGTTAATACTCTTCTCGTTCCTCCTGAGGGCCCCCTTCATCAGGTAACGCAAAGCCTTCATCTGTGGCATAGAAAATGTCTACAATCTTCTGCAATATGGGGTCATTTCCCCCCTCATTCTCCTGGCAAATCAACTCAATGTTCCTTAGCTTTCCAAAGTAGAAATCTCTTCCTTTCTCCAAGTCTTCAACAGTAAGTTTCAATCCACTGACCTGCTGCATCAGCTCAGCTGCCTCGTCATCCCCAGTGCCCACACCAGGATTCTTCCGCACCACACCTGGGTCAGCCTTAGGAGTTGAAGTAGTTCTCTGGCTGAAATGGGTCTCTGTGGAGCTGCACTGTTGGAGCAGAGAGGTTTCTTCGGTTTATTCAGAGCTGGAGCAACAAGAGAAGGAGCTACTGCAGTTTCCTGACCTTGTCTGGCAGCTACAGGGTCGTACTCTTTTCCATCGTAGTTTGCATCAAAAAATTTCTTGAACCACTGAACAAATTCAAAATTGTCCTGAAACTTTCCTTGTACTAATTTATCCACAAGAATTATTTTATCAACACCCATCCTTTTAAAACCTGCTTGTAGTATTTTGAAGTTCTGGATATATTCATGTTCTAGCTTAGCTTGGAATTTCACTTTCTTCAAGGCAATGGAGCCAGGGAAGAACATGCCCATAAACTGACAATAGGCCGCCCCTGAGCACAACTGTTCTATCTTCGTCAGATTCAACTGCAGAGACTCCCGGATCCAGGCCAGCGTGTCATGTCGACTTAGATCATCACTGGTGACTGACGTTGAGTATACGTTCACTGCCATCTTTGGCTCTCAGGGGAACTGCGTCTACAGCCCACGCCGGGCTCCCGTTCCATCTTCGTCTCGTTCCTGCAGTATACAGTACAAGAGGCATATGTGTTACCAGATGCTTATAATAAGCAAAGGCTGAAACCAGAGGGCTAACATGAAAAGACAAGTTTAGAGTCACAGTATAATAGTTAGCTGTGTGTTCATTAACATTAATTCATTATTTAGAACATAATGTTGAAAATGTGTAATTGGATGCTGATCAAAGAGACAATGTCTAGTGTTTGAGGACATGGACAGATCCTAAAATTATGAATCGAAGTGAAGGCAGAGATTTTATTCATTTGAAAATGCAGAGTATTTCTCAGGACGTATACACTTCGGGTATTCAATCAAAAAGTGGGCAACTGAAAGGAACAGACACTTCTTAAAAGTGCAAATGTCCAACAGACATATGAAAAGAAGTAACTTTGTCCTGGTTCCACAATCACTTGCATCTGGAATGATACTGTTTCTTAATGTATTTTTCTACAGGGTCTACAAGGTCTGCAGCATCTCACTACACAGCTCGTACTTGTAGTGATTCTGTTTTCAGCCTCTCAAGTGCTGGGACTATGGGTGTGCACCTGTAGTCATCACAAAAATTCAACTAAAACTCCACGTGTTGTGATGCCGTCTTATCTCAGATAGATTGGCTAGCATCAAAAAATGAAATAGCAACAAATGCTGGTGAGGCTATGGGAAAAATGAACTCTTTTACATTCTTGGTGGGAATTATAAACCAGACTATGACAGAAGCTGCATTTGACCCAGAATTGCCCTGTCCAAAAGAGTAAATCACCATCTTTCAGGGATACACACATAACCATGTTTAAAATCTTAAGAACAGCCGGGTGTGGTGGCGCACGCCTGTAATCCCAGCACTTGGGAGGCTGAGGCAGGAGGATTGTTGTGAGTTCGAGACCAGCCTGAGCTACAAAATGAGCTTAAGGACAGCCTGAACTGCATAGTGAGACCCTGTCTCAAAAAGACAAAAAAAAAAAAAAAAAAAAAAAAAAATCTTAAGAACAGTGCACATGTCAATCATCAGATGAATGAATAAAGAAAATGTGGTATTTATACACAATGGAGCACTACTGTCACATAAAGAAAGGAAAACCTGAGGCGAAGTGGGTGGGACATGAGCACGTTGTATTACTTAGGTCAGACACACAAACTGAAATAGCTCACGGTTTCTGTTATATGAGAAATTCAGTATATATTTCCTTTCTGAAAGGACAGCACGCATTTTTGTTTTGCATCCTGGTACAAAGTTGCATGTATTATCATGTACCATTTTATGTCTGCTACAGTAAGACAGGGAACATATGAGATAAATGGCATTTCTTAGGCATGAAAAGTAAACCAGAGGAGAAAATTTATTTTATGAATTAAAGACTTGATGAGTAGAAGAATCAAGGCTGATACACACACACACACACACACACACACACACACACACACATATAAAATAATGCAGAGACAGATGGACAGATGGACAGACAGATATACGGATGGATGCATGGAAGGAGTGAATAAGTAGAAGCTAGAAAATAGATTTGGGCATAGTGGCACATTGCTGTAAATCCAGTGCTTGGGAGACTGTGGCAAGATTTTTGCCACAACTTTGAGGCCAGCCTGGGCTACACCATGTGGTCAAGGCCAGGTTGAATTATATGAATTATATAGCAAGACTTTGTCAAAAAAAAAAAAAAAAAAGTATAAATGTAGAAAGTGGGAAGGAAACTTACTTCTGTATTACCTATTCTGTTGCTTCAAAAATAATCTACTATATATGATGATTTGTTCATTTATACTAGTTTATTTTTGTTAACTGAAAAGAAATTTTTGTCCTATGGCTTGTTTGTAAGATGGAGTCCTTTGTAAGAGAGACATGTCACGGCGTCTTTTTTTGTTTCAGGCTTGTACTCAGAGCAACATTTGGCCTTTCTTTGAAGATGATGGTGCACAGTGTACTCATTATTATTCTTCTGTAACAAAAACAGTGAACGCGTGGGTAAGACCCAGACCTTTATCAAAAGAACACACCTGGTTTGCAACTTTTTTGTTAATAACTTCAAAGCACGTTCATAAAATCCCTTTAAAAGTTCAGCAAAAAATGTCCCATGTAATTTTGCATGAAATCCTTAATATGCAATGTCCCCTCATCCATGACGCTTCAAGTACAGTGCAGAATCAAGAAATATTAAATGAAATTCCACAAAATATAGAAACACAGTTTTGTCTTTAATTCATCTAAAGCAAAGAATCTCATTATCCGCTCCCTCACCTCCCAAACAGCACCTACAGTGATATGTAGAATACCAAGAGTGTTAGCAGACATCCATGTTATCAAATTTTATTAGAACCACACAGTGCTTAATAATGAAGAGATGAATGGCAAACACTTGTATCACAGTTGGTCACTTATTATAGCTATATGTAAATCTATTACTTATGTACATTTATCATTCAAGCACAATTCCCAAGATACACCAAGAAAACTGCTTAAAGTCTAGACTCACTTAGCAAGAACTGATGAATTATTAGAAGTGAGGAGGGAAGTAGATGGTAAATAATAATAATAATGATGATGATGATGATGATCATGTGATTCCAAGCAGATTCATGCCTGTAATCCCAGCATACATGGGAGGCTGAGGACATTCTAAACCAGTCTGGACAACTTGATGATTTGGCAATACCACGACTTAAAATACAAATTAAAGGAAAGTCTGGATAAGAAGCTCAGGATGAAGGTCCTTGTTTCCATCCCCAGTATGAACAAGAAAACAAAACAAAAATAAAAATCCAGGTCCAGGGCGACTCACAACCAGAACTAGATTACTTCTAGGCCCATTGCCTCACACTGTCCCATTTGAAAAGGTGACTCAGCTCTAAAACATCAATTCTCTGGGGTCAACAGACAATAGCCTAGAGATGCAGGGCGTTTGATCATCTCTTGCTTACTCCCCAAACACCCAACCTTGCTCCAAAGCCAATGAGTCCCCATTTCGGTCAGAGATCACACCCGGGATTACTCCCTCATCTTCAACTGGCCATGTTCATCCCCCTCCTTATGAACAGTCACTGCTCTTCCCCTCACTGGGGGCTGGCAGTGGACAGTCTCAAACCCGGGTCCAACTCTGTATGGCCACCTGCAGCAGGTGCTTCACTGCTCCAGGCCGGAGGGCCTCCTGCTGGTGGCAGAGTTCAGGCAGCTCCCCTCAAGGGATTCTGTGCTCCCCACAGAGCCCCGCCCCCCCCCGGAGGTGGGCACCGGATCTCCAACTAAACAGGAAGGGCTCAGTGCCTGAACTGGGAAGGAGCCAAGGCCGATCTCACGTGTGGCCCCAGGGCAGGACGTTCTTCCTTCGCTGCAGAGA
>PVKA01017583.1:30848-45584 GCA_004027165.1 Ctenomys sociabilis
GGCCTGGAGGTGGAGCCGGGGTCCCAAAGCTTCCAAGGCGGGTCTGGAGCTGTGGCCGCCCGAGGCCGGCATTCAGACGGGAGGAGCCGCCTAGGCCGGACGGGTGTGGGTTGGGGACGCAGGGGAGGACTGCGTACAGTTGCCCTGGGCCGCGCTCGGCTTCGCCTGTTCTCGGGGTCAGCGTGCGCTAGGCCGGTGGAGATGGAGGAGCCGGACGAGCTGGAGCTGGAGGAGGAGGAAGGTGGGAGCGGAGGGGGGAGAAGACTCTGGGCAGGGGAAGAGGTACGAGGGACAGGGGAACGCGATAGGCGACAAGGGACAGGAGGGAGGCCCCATTCGGCCGCGCGACCCTGACGCAGGGCAGCGCCGCGCCCGGGACCTGGGCCAAGCTCCGGTCCCCGCGCTGCCAAGCGTCACCCGGCCGGGCGGAGGAAGCGAATCCCTCTCTCGCCCGCGAGCGCCCCGGCCACCCCGGTCCGCCCGAGGTCCGGCAGCTCGAGGTTCGCGCGCTCCTGGAAGAGCTACTGCTTCGTGGACGCCTATTTCTGTTGATGAGCACTTGTCCATCCTCCGCTCAGGTCTTCGCCGCGGTCTCCGTTACTAACCATGTTCCTAAAGTGCATGCATTTCTTCTGCGGCTCTCTCAGTCCCTCAGTGCCAGCACTTTCATTTTCTGTTTAGCATTAGAGCAAAACCCGAAAACCAGCTTTTACACTAAGAAAAGACCTGAACATAGACTTCCTATGGACAGCCAATGGAGAGCATTATCGTTTCCACTCTCTCCGTTTAAAAACAGCTTTATTGAGATAGAATCTATATAGCATAAAATGTACCGATTTGTGGTGTAAAGGTCAGAGGCTTTTACATTTACAGAGATTTGTAACCAACACCATAAAGTAATATTAGAACATTTTCATCCTCTCAAACAGGAACTGCCTCTCGTGGCATCTTCCCCCACCTTGACGTTAGCCAGCCACTACTAGGTCCATTTACCGTGGTCGTAGATTTACCCACCCACATCACAATAGGACCACCCACTCTGGGACGCGTGGCATTGGCTTCTAACTCTTGGCATGTCTTTGAACTTCAACCCTGCATCAGTTTATGGCCCCTTTCCATAGAAAGTAACATCCCTGTAGAGATACTCGGAATCCCCATCAAGTGCGCTTTGGAGTTACACCCTATGAGCTAATGCTACTATGAGTTTTCATCTTCAAGGTTTTTTTTTTTTTTTTTTTTTTTGTATTTTAAGGAAGTGTCTACAGGGTTTTCAGGGTCTTACTTGTAGATCGGACTCTAGTTATCCACCTGTCTATAGCCTCCCAAGAGCTGGGATTACGGGCATACGCCGCCACGCCTTCATGCTCAAATTCTTGTATGTTTCCATTTATCTCGGATATATACCAGGTAGAGTAGCTCTGTATTGAAAGTTTGGAGACATATCAGAATGATTGCTAAGTGTCCACCACATTTTACATTTCATACAGTAGTGTATGAAGTTTCAGTTTCTCCACTAACACTTGCTCATGTCTGTTTTATTACAGTCATATGAAGTGGTATCTCAATGTGATTTTGGCTTTTTTCCTGATGGCTACTGTGTCAAGTATTTTATATGCTTATTGCCATGTATTTTAGAAATGTATATACAAATCCTTTGCCCATTTAAAGAACTGAGTTATACTTTCATTGTTGAGTTGTAAGAGCTTTTTTTTTTCCTTCTGTATTTAAGGGAAGGGTCTACAGGGTGTTCAGGGTCTCACTACTAGTTTGGACTCATAGTGATCCACCTGTTTACAACCTCCCACGAGCTGGGATTACAGGCACATACCATCATGCCATCTCAATTGGTGTCTCAGTGCTCCCTGGGGATGGGGTAGCATGGCAGGGGTAGGATCAAATCCTTGGGTGCTTTAATCCACTGAGCTATTTGGCTGGCCCTTTTAAGAGCTTTTAATACATTACAGGTTACAAGTATTTTTTTTCCATTCAGTTGGTTATCTTCTTTTATTCTTTTGTTCTGCGTGACACCTAAGCCCTTTTTACATAAAAATAATTTGAAGATGGGAGAAAATAAAGGTTGTGAAACCTTTGATCTCTTTGATAAATTTTGCTGAAAACAATGAAGTAAAAACAGTAAAATGAATAAATTTGCTAGGGATAATGATTGTTTTTCAGTGGTGTAAAGCAAGAAAACAAATTTCAGATGTATAGAACTGAAGGGCTCTTTCAATATTTACTGGGTAGTTTTGGCTTTTGTGGTACTTCTAGTAATCCCAAGGTCTAAGTATATAGTTTTTTTGTTTTCCATTTAAAGCATTCATGAATTCTTTATGATTAGTTTTTCTGAGATAGAACTATGTGTGCTATAAAAAGCTGTTTTTCATTGAAGGGAGATTAGAGGGGAGATTGCTCCCTGCATAATGAAGAAAACTATTTCAGCACAGCATAAGGTGGTGAACCATTATCCTCTTTCAGTTGTTGGACATACAATGTAATTGAGCCTTGAGATGGTTTTACTTATGAGACTCTATACTTAAAATTTATACAATTTAAGTATGAGGTCCTGGGTAGCACAAATCCACCCTTAAATGATTTTAGAACTATTCTCAAGATGGTTTCAGCTTTCCTTTGTTGGCAAAGTCTTTTGCCATTTATTTAGTCATCTCCTCATGGTCATGATACAGGGGAAATGATACTCCTGACCTGAAGGGTACCTGGGATGAGTTCCTGTTCTCTAAAACCAAAGAATGGATTTTAGGGATAAACAGACATTAAGAGCAGAATGTATTTATTGGAAAAAATAAAGCTTCTGTCCAAGAGAGGAACAGAAGGGGGGCTCAAGAGGGTTGTCCCCAGGAAGCTGGCTCTTCCCCTGGCTTTTATAGAGTAAAACCATGTGATGAGGTAGGTCTGTGGTGGAGAACATGGAAACTTGCTTAGGTGGGCATGAGGTGGAACAAAACTATGGTCAACCAGTGAGATTACAAGCACAGTTGTTCACATAAAATTGATTAAATTTAGGACCGAATGGGGAAGCAAATCACGTAGTGGGTGGGCACGAATACAGAACAGGAGTTTACCCAGTAGCCAGTGGTAGCAGTTGGATTAGTGACTCTTCCTGGCTTCCTCAAAGTGATAATTAATCCCAGATGCTTATCTTTAGGGAAGTCAGCATTTGTTTGATCTTTGGTCTTTAGGTCTGGCCCACAGCAGGCGCATCCATCTCTCACAGTTTTCTTCCCTGCTGTCTCCTTGAGGGCCTGGCCCTGTCTGACAACCTATACTATTTCTGCCTAGTTTAGCAGGATACACAGTCAAAGCTGAGCTTCTGGTCTGTGTGGCGGTGGAGAACAACCACAGATGAGGTGCAACATGTGTGTGTGTGATAGCTGAGTCAGGTCACTGCTTTGCCCAAGTTTCTGCGTCCACATTTTTTCCAAGGTCCTGAATTCAGGAGCAGAGCCTTGCAATATCAGTGAGGACAGCAACCAGGGCACAGTGTGTATCCGATCGCTCAAAGGCTGCTTACTTTTCTAGACATGTGAGCAAAACCTTGATTACATTACTGAGCATTTTTTGCTTCTCATGGTCTATATCTCTGGTACAAAGTTCTGTGAATGTTCATTAGAATGAGGACAGGTTTTCATTGCTGAGAATCTACTGGACTTCTGGAAGCCCACCTTCAGATATGCTCCCCACCAAATTTATCAGACATGATTTTAGAAGCAGAAGTGCTGGCCAAAGAAGGCTAAAAATTTGGAGGTCTCATAATACTGGATTTTAGGAGCTACTTTCACTTCTGTGTAGTGACATGTAGAAGGAATTCTTGGAGTAAATCACTCATATAAGTAAAAACCTTATATTTACATTTCCTCAATCACCTTTGGAGATTAAATATGAGAGTCTATGTTTTGATTTACATAAGATTTGTTCTATAGAGGCAATTAATGCCTTCCATTTAGAAATCGCTGATGAGGTATTTCTAGGGGTTTTGCATTTCCTCTCAGTCTGGTCAACCACAGTAGAACACAGGACCATCAGTGATCTCTGGTGAATATTTTCCTTCTGTGTTCTGGTTCTTAAAATGTAATTCCAATGACCAGGGCAGTAGGCTCCTAAACTGTTATGTAAGTAGCCCCTGCTAGTCACATGTCAGGATTGAAGTCCTGAGTGGTTGGCACTGTAAGGGAATTCTGACTTGCTGTGTTCATTCTGTAGTTACCTTAAGAAAAGTCATGACTGAAAAAGACAGAGTAGGAATTCATCACTTGAAAAGTAGTTTATAGGTTAAATGTTGTTGAAAAATTGTGGACATTTTTACAACCACATTATGCCCTTAATTAATGAAACCACCTGCCTTTCAGGAAAGCAAATTTTTGTAAATGTATTTGTGATCTCTTTGCCAGAAGAATAACTTCTGAGAAAAGTTTAGTGATTTCATGGTTGTGAGGACATTACAGAATGAACTTACACAGAGATGGGTTCTATCGCCTACTGAATACCTGGGCTGTATTACAGTCTTTTGGGGATCTTGCACTATTGTACGTGGCCCACTGTTGACAGAATTGTTGGTCTGGGAGCACCTGACTGTATTTTATTTTGTGCGGCTGGTACTAGTGTAAACTGAGAAGATCAAGATCATTGGATGCAAGGGCTATTTTGGGGCTTTGGTTTTGCAGGATGGTATATTCTTAGTAATGTGCTTTCAGTGAAAGTTCAGGCTCAGGCTGTGGGTTGACTTTCCTCCTTAACACGCATCTGGTGATTCTCCTCTGTGATTAGTGCCAAGCCTTTATTTTCTCTGATTTCTAGTTTCTGCCAGTTCAGTCATTTGCACTCTTTTTAGAGACAGTTGGAGAAGTATCAAGAAGCCGACTTGGAATTGCTGGCTTCTGATCCTGCCGCTTCAGATAGGTCTGTTTCAGAAGTGGCTTGGGGATTCTGTGTGTTTCATATTTTGAGAATATATAGAGTGTGAGTGTGTATCTGAGAACACTGCATGAATGTCCATGTGATTGAGAGCGAAGTATTGTGAGAAGCGGCAGAGTGTGAGGGGAGCTGGCTCCAGGGGAATCTTTCAGCTTTGCACAAGAATTGCCTTTGACTGTGCTCAGCAAGGCCTGAAGGCACATCTGAGCGAACACAGGGTCAGCTGTAAGTAGGTGTTAGCAAGGGAGGGGAACGGTTGTTCATTCTAGAAAAGGCAAAGTGTGCAGAGGTGACAGTGTAAGAGGAGGGCTGGGGTAGTCAAGTGGGGAGATCTGGGTGTTTTCTTTCATCCTTTCTTCGAATCCTCAACTAAATACATGGTGTCAACTTCACATAGCACTTGAAAATATTTTTTCATCTGTTTGTTTTGTTAAATGGAACAAACATTATTGGAGGAAAGGAGGGATAGTGCTTACAATTTGTAAAATTTCTCTTCACAAAAATAGAATTCGAAACTGCTTTGGGCCCATAGTTACTTGATTCTTCTGTGATTGGAACCATATTTTGTTTGATGCGTTGTTCTTGGTCTAATGGTGATGCTGTTCTCCCTAAGAAAATAGAAGTCTGTGTAAGTTCATGCATGAGAGGGGAAGTGCCACACCGGAGAGCCAAAACATGCATGTCTCAGACTCCAGTTCATTTTCCACTGTAATGTATATTGGCTTATTTTGTGCTATGTTCTTTTATATTTTTGTGCTTTTAAAAAATGCTGTGTATTCAGTACAGGGTCTCCTTACACAGCTCGGACTTGTAGTGATCCTCCTGTTTCAGCCTCCCAAGCATTAGAATTACAGGTGTGCATCACACACCTGGTCTCCATGGCTGGCTCAGAGTACTGCAGGCAGGACTGGCACAGCATGTGGTACCAGGGATCGAACACAGGTACTTTTGCTTGACTACCAGGTGCTTAGATTGCTGAGCTATCTCCGTGGCCATATATTTCTATGTTTTAATGAGAAAGACTACATGCAGAAAAATCATAGTACAGGTGCAGTGGACTACATTTTGGACTTTGGTAAAAATAACTGCAATAGTTTAAGAGCAGCTCTTCCAAGAAAGTGATGTGAGTACAAAATGAATTACTTCATCTTGATTCTGATACTCTGAAAATTAACCCAGAGAACTTAGCAGTTTTAAAAATTAATACAGAACAGAGCACATCTTGTTATCGATATCAACAGGGATACCATTTTGGCCTTCTTTGTAAAGGTGAAGTGGAGGCATATCTTATTCAATGCTGGTTCAAACATTGTGTTGGCCCTTCTGCCCTTTATGCGCTTGTGGAGATGTGTGGATTCTTGGCAGACTCTTGCAAGGTAGGGTAGGGAATATTTTGTTTTGTTGTCCATAGTTACGATTGCTCCTCTGTTTGTTGTCAGTGACCCCCAGTGAATGTCTGAAGCTGTGAGTAGGGTCAAGTCTTATACGTCACACCTATGAGATTGTTTAATTACGAACTACATAGAGTAGGAGGTTGACACCAAGAAGTTATGAAGTACAACAATTATAAGATATATTTAATAAAATCCAGTGAATGTGCTCTGTCTCTCTTAAAATATCACATGGTACTTCACACACTTTTCCTAACCATAGGTGACTTCTGTAGTCTGTGAAAAAGGTTCTAACTGTTGTTAAATTTTAATTAATTTCACTTAACAGGTTCAGTATTGTTTTGTAAAATGAATTATGTTTCTTGGATTATGAAAAATCTATACAGATGAGCTATTTATATTTACTATATTTTTAGAATATATAGTAACTCTTCCCAAAATTATAGTTATTATGAATGACTGGGAATTAACAGCACTGTTTTATTTTATTCCCAGTGTGGCATTTTCCCTCTAACAAATGTTGCTGTAGAATGAGGTTTTTTTTTATAGTGTGGGGATTAAATTCAAGACCTTGCACTTGCCAGGCAGGCACTTATCCTGCTGAGCTATCTTCTTGGCTCTTTTTGTAGGGTGATTTTAACGGGAAATACTTCTGAGTATTTTTCCAAGTCAGAGTGCCTAGAGAATAAAAAAATAGAATTCACTTTGTCACAAGTGTTAGAAACTTCTTTGAACATGCATTTCAATCCAAAAAATGAGTACGGAGCTGTTTTGAAGATACTGTATGAGGATAATCACTTGGTCGCCTTAGAAATGGGTTGTACTTCAGCAGTGTTTCTCTCCCACTTTGTCCAGTTCATGTACAGGAGATAAGTGAGAATACTGACCCTCACCTGGTGCAAGTGAGGAGGTGGCCATGAACACGACCTTAGTGATTTTGCTCTGAGTCTACAGCTGTGTTGGCCGGAATTAAATTTCCAGCCTAGTGGATGGGAGTATATGCTACACATTTATGCTTTCTCCCTAAAGCACAGACAGCCCTCAGTGAGGCATTTTTTGGAAGCTGTGCAAAGTGGGTTGCTCCAGGAAGGTCTTGCATGCTTTCTTCCACTGTTGTGTGTGTGTGTGTGTGTGTGTGTGTGTGTGTTTTCCTTTGAATCTTGTTTGTTGATTTCCTGTTTTCCCCAACATAAATTTTCAAGCAGAGTCGAGTCAGTTGGCCAGTATAACACTTTTCTTTTTCTAATTTCATCTAGTGAGAAGTAATAGTCAAGACACTGCCTATACCCTGCAAATGAGTGAGGTAAGTTACCTTGGGTTACCTTGCCTGTAAGTTAAGAAATGAAAAACCAAAACAAGAGAAGCAGTGCACTTTCTGAGAATAGTTAACACTGTGCTTTTTTACTCATAACATATTGGATCGCTTTTGTCTTCTCACTTATTCATTTTTAAATAAATAAAACAAATCTGATGTTTAGGCATATTTGTTATTACATGTTTTTAGTTGCTATTATAGAATAAAATAAGGTTAATTAATTATTTATTTTGGTACAGTCCTACTATGCAGCTCAGGCTTGTAGGGATCCTCCCATTTTCAGCCTCTCTAGTGCTGGAATTATAGGCATATGCCACCATGCTCAGTCTCGGTGACTGGCTCAGTGTCCCCAGGGGCAGGGCCAGAGCTGCATGTAGTACCAGGGATCAAACCTTGGGCTGTGAGCTTGCCAAAGCAGGCACTTACTCCCCTGAGATATCTCACTAGCCTACGCTTAAATTTCTTTTGAGGGCTCTTCTGAAGTGAATTCAGATAAGTGGGTCTTTGATAAGCAAGATAGAAACATCCAGCACCACCTTGGCAAGAGATAACTAAAGTCTCAATGAGACAAAATTCATAATGCTGCCAGGCATGGTGGGGCAGGCCTGTAATCCCAGCCCTTGGGAGGCTGAGGCAGGAGGATTGTTGTGAGTTCGAGACCAGCCTGAGCTACAAAGTGAGCTTAAGGCCAGCCAGAACTGCATAGTGAGACCCTGTCTCAAAAAGACAAAAAAAAAAACAAAAAACAAAAAAAAAAACTCATACTGCAGTTATTATTACACAATGTGTTCTTACCCATAACTATGCCATAGTTCAACTGCCCAATGTAAATGAAGTAAGTACATTAAACAAAACAGTAAATGCTAAACTTTAACGTGGTTGACCCTTTGTATCTGTGGGTTCCACATCTGTGGCTTCTATCAACTGCGAATCAGAAATATTCAGACAATTGTGTCTTTCTTGATCATCTCTACTATGCTTTTTTTCTTAGTTGTTATTGCTGAAGAATGCAATTTTACAAGTGTATGTACAGTATTTATGCTGTATTATTTAAATTAATCTAGGAGATAATTACAAGTGCACAGAAGAGAACATGCAAGTTCTGTGGAAATATCCCGGCATTCTTTGGTAGAGGCTTGGGTGTTCTCAGCTTTAGCATCTGTGTGGGGTTCACCTCGTAAATGTACAGGCTTGTTTTGACCAAAGGTGTTTTTTAATTACATAAGATTTAAAAATGCAACTCAGCAGATACTGAGTCACCACTCTGCTCCCTTCTCTGGGTGTTCTCATCAGAGTTAAGCAAAGCCAGCAACTCTGAAACATCAGGCCCACCCCATCCATGTTTCGTAAAACTGCTCGTGCTTTCTCATTCTCAGGGAGAATGCGAAAAGGTAATCGGTAGCTTCTCATTCTGCAATGACAGCAAAAGAGATGTATAAGTTATTGAAATTCAGAAATTATAGAACTGAAAAGAATTTACAGAAAAGGCAAAATCTCAGTGAAAAAATTGAGAAGATAAAAGAAGGAATCCTTGACTTTGAAGACAGAGGAATGGGATGGATCACATAGAGGAAATGGACTGGGAAAGAAAAGAGTGTGGTACCTGAAAAGAGAGATGTGTCAGTGTAACAAAAGATCTAACAGTTGTGCCTGGTGAGGCCTCAGACAGGCAAAAGAAGCTCACTGCTCACATGGAGAAATCATAGCTAGAAATGCCAGCTTGGAAAAGTCACACAGACACACAGATTTGAAGACCAGAAGAAAGTACAATGGGATAAACCCAAAGAATTTCACATGCATCAGACTAAAGTTTAGTTCATGATGTTTTTCCTTTTTAAAATATGAGTCCACTTTCACAGTGTGTGAGTCCATCCTTTGGATTTCACTTTCGATTTGTTGATTGTTCAGCAGTATAATTTTCAGGTGTATGTGAATTTTACAGTCTTCCTCATTACTGATTTATAAGTTTATACTATTTGGGTTACAAACAATGTCAGATATAGTTTCAGCCTTCAGAAATCTGTAGACTTGGGGCCAGGAAGATGGCTCAATAGATTAAGTGCTTCTCTGCCAAGCACAAGGGCCTGAGTTCAATCCTAGGTTCCACCAAAAAAAAAAAAAAAAAAAAAAAAGAAAAGAAATCTGTGGGTTAACATCTGGTCTATTGTGGAGAATTTTCCATGTGCATTAAAGAATATTTTGTTACTGTTAGATGTAAATTTCTAAATACATTACATCTGTTTAGTATAATGGCAATTATATTCTACTTTTGTTTGTTAAATTTCTATCTAATCTATCGACTACTAAAAGAAATGATCAAGCAATGGCCATGATTCATCCATATGGCTGACACTGACAAAGGATCTCCAAAGTGCAGTACAGGGTTTCAGGATAAGTCCTGAGGGGACTTGACTGACCTTGGCAGATACAAAAGTTATATTTCTTGTTGTATAGGTCTTGCTTTATGTTGGTCTTAACCATCCAGCAGAAAAGTATAGAAATGATATATGAAAAATGACCATGTTAATTTGCTGAGCTGTGGAAGGCTCAAGTCATCAGATTCGGACACTGCCAGTCCTGTGGATAACTGACTACTATTGTGGACTACTGGACTATATTGGAATATTTTGCTGAATTCATGCACCTACAATATTTGGATGGCAATGGAATACCCATCTCTGACAAAACTAAACAAAAAAAGGAGATATAAATGAAGGACAATTTTGCATCTGTACGTACAAAATAATTAGGATAGATATATAGCTACTTTCTCTTAATTCAGTAAGAAGAAAGATTTGTATTAATAGTGTTTGGATAAGATATCATGTCTGCATCTTGTGCTATGAATAACTACTACAAGGACAACAATATGCAATGTATTAATTGTTATAACTTCTACAGCCTGTTTTGAAGCTCTCTCATTACAATTTTTTCCTCAATACAATTAATTAAAAAATAAAATAAAATCCTATGCTATTATTATGGCTGTTTTTTCCTTGATATTTATTCATATTTGTTTTATATATTTATCCAGCTTGCCAAAATTATAACAGGAAAAAACAAATCTCTTAATAGAGAAGTAACAGATAAAGGATTAAATAATTAATTAAAAATCTTGCAAGAAAGAAATACCAGGATCAGATGGCTTCATGGCTTAATTCTATTAAATATTCAAAGCAGAATTATCAATGAAGTTTCTTAAACACATCCAAAACTAAGAAATAGAGAGGAAATTCCTGAATGCATTTTATGATGCTAACATCACAAAGAAACTAAGGCAACAAAACAGAAAAACAAAGACACAGGCCAGTACTGTGTTGCTGATGAAAAACAGTGCAAAACTCTTCAAAAGATTACTAGGAAAGCAAACTCAACAATCAACTAAAATATTGTACTTTCTGACCAACTGGGATTTATCCACAGCACGCAAGACTGATTGAACATGTTTAAATCAAACGTGTAATATATCCCAATTACAGAATGGAAAATTACATAAAAATCTCAACTCATGCAGAGAAAATGCATCTAAACAATGCAGCCTCTTTTGTTATTGTGTACACAGGCACATGTACTATGGATACCTGCTAAATTAAAATATTATAACCACTTTGACCTTTGAATGGGCCGGAGAGAAGGGTAGGTAGTTACCTAAGATGCTGGATATGTTAATTTGTTCTGTTATAGTGACTATTTTACTATATGTGTTTCTTGTAACATCATTTTATAATATAATTTGTACCTTAAATATGTACAAAGCCAAAAGAATCTTGGACAGAAGTTATGGTATTTATTTTTGAATTTCTCTGTCCAAATACTACTTCTTATGTTCATGTAGTCAGGAGAAATCCTTGGTTTCTGTGCTCCCCTAGAGATTATTTCATGGTGCTCCAAGCATGTGTCTGTGTCACTTGTCATTTATTCATCTCATTCCATTCTGACTGCTTCTTGAGCTTCTGTCATGGCTGGGGTCAGGAAGGGAGCACCAGGGCCATGGCCTCCTGGGACACTGTAGAGTCCAGAGCAGCTTGCATTCTCCTTTTACCTGGCAAAGGGCAATGAAAAGTGAGAGGCCAAGAGGACAATTGTATATCTGGCACATTCAACATAGAACCACAAGATTTGATTGGAAATTACAGCAAGACTACTTTTATTGATTTTTAAGGTTACTAGCTGGTTACTTTTGAACATTTATTCTATAGTTTCCTTGTACCATTTTATAGGCGAAACAACTGCTCTTTCTGTAGGATAATTTAAAAACATCAGGACTTAATAGAGAAGGAGTCTGTGTTTATTGTCTTAATGTGAAAACAGTTGCACAATGTATTTTTAGTCTGCTGTTTCAAAACTGGCATATTTTAGTTGTATGTAATTTCTGCTAGTCGTACATGAGTTAAGGGAACTCCTTCATGGGTCCTGAACAGGCAGAATGAAGTGCAAGTGAAGGTGGATTTCAGCACATATTGATTCTTAAATTTTTGGTCCCCTACAACTTTTCCCTCCTGGCTCAGCATCCCTTTAATGCCACAGATTATTTTCAACTTTTTGCGTACTAATTTACATTGAGTAAACTTCTATAAAAGTTGCTGCCTATTCCAAATCATTTCTTTGTCCTCAGGAGCTCAAAGATATTATGGCTTCTTTGTAGTATTTTTTTCATGTTACTCGGGATTTTAATAACTATGGTCAGAACAAATTTTATTTCCTTTTATTCAAACTTGATTTGCCCTGCACAGTCTAGTCCACAATGAGACGTTGGTTTAGATTTTTCCAAAAACAAGATGAGGGACCTCTCAGTCTGGTCAGGTGCTTCAGGCCTATCCTGTTAGCTGCTGTCTCTGCAGCGCTCGCCTGTCCCTGTCTCTGCTGAGGAGTGAGTAGGCTGTGTGACACACAGGCCACTGTGGGCCATGAGGACTGGAGACATCTAGCCACTGAGGAAGGCATCACTCCTGCTGCCCTCACAAACGAGTTGTGTGTATTCATGGTCATCTACGGATTACTTCCCTTTTGTTTATAATTGTGGAAATTCTCTCAGTCCTTGAAGATACATTCTCCAATGTCTTCATTTTCATAATTTGAAGCCAACATTTAAAGGCACAGAGCAGCTAATAAATTCTGCCCTCCCTTGCTGGTCATGATCAGAATTCAATATTTTTTCTTTTATTTCTCTGCATTGTAGGCATTATTGTAGTGTCCATTTATTACCCATTTCTTGTGTCACCTACTATTCTGGTGATTAATAAAGTAGACTCCCAGGTTCTATTCTCTTAAGCACCCTGTCAGTCTCTACACAGACACGTGCAGAATCCTACACCTACATGTGTGCACACACATATACATAAGTTTGCACACATGTTAATAGGTTTCATACTCCTTTCGAGTCCCAGGTTTAGTGTTTTGGCTTGGGCAGCCTAGATTTTTTTTTATTATGGAAACTTACTTGTTCTAGTTATTTTACTTGCACTATTAACAGAACTATTTCCTTCCTCTGGTGCCATTGACAGAGCCTGAGTAGCAGAGAGACCAGCTTTCTCCTCAATGAAGAGCCTACGGTAAGCAGCAACTAGTGCTTCTGCGCGGACACACGGAGGCGTCTTACGTAGCCTTGGAGGAGGAGACTGTTTTTCTCAATTCAGTTCTTGTTAAGGTCCTCATATGCGATATTTGAGAATTTCTTAATTTGGAAAGAATTTTACATGCTTATATCTGGTATCCTGAGCAGCTATTTTGAAGACGACAGTGTGCAGTGTAGCAATCATTGCTCAATTCCTGCCATCTTGTTTTCTTGAAATTCTGTATCATTTACTTTTTTTTTTTCCAGCCATGGATGCCATTCTTTTCTATTTGAATTTAATTTTACTATATTTTTAAAATAATCTGTATCATTTCTAATGTTTGTTTATTTGTCTATTTATTGCTGGATTGATTTTGGCTGGCTCAGCCCACTCTGAAGGTGGGCCTGGCACAGCGTGTGGTCCGTGGGATAGAGCTGCCCTCCCCTGCGCCTGCCTAAGCTTGCCTAAGCAGGTGCTTTGGACTGCGGCGGTATCTCACCGGGCCTCTAATGTTGGTTGTTTTAATTGATTTTTGTTTCTTTAAAATAAGAGATGGTTTGTTTACGGAAAAACTGACATCAGACATACTAGTGGAGTGATGTATTTAGCAGATATAACCCTTGCAGTATTTAGAGTCCCAATTTTAATGGCCTGACCAAAGTGATCTCGATGTTTACAGGGTAGATCTGTAACTGGGACTACAATTTCTGAGGCCAACTTCAGCATTCTCTCTCCATTATGTTACTCTAATCTATAAATATATGTTTAAGACTAATCAAGAAGTACATTTAAAAAAATAAGTTTGATATCAGTGGTTTAAGAGAGAAATTTAAAGCTTTTTCAAAGGTTGCTTAGTGGGTGGTTGAGAGGTGGAGAAAGAGTTGATAGTTATAATATAGGCAATATTTTGCTTTTTACTCTGGTATACTAATCTCAGTATTGTGAATCAGGATGTGGACTCACTGAATGAAAGTAATGGAAGTTTTGTGGCTTTGTTTCTTCTTCTTGTAAGCTCAGGCAAACCTTTTGCACTACTCCAAAGATAAAAACATAAATAGAAAAAGTTTAATGGAGCCTAAAGCTTTACAATTTGTGGAAAATAGTAGAAAGATATTTTACCAAGATGGTACATTATTAGAACCCTTCCTAAGGCCTTGCAAGGGGCAGGCGCAGGCCCCTGTTTATTTATTAATTTATCTTTTTTATAAGCAGAATATATTTATTGAGGGAAAGAAAGCTCCTGTCCAACAGAGGGACAGGAGGGGGGCCTGAGCGGGTGGTCCCCAGGAAGTTGTCTTTTCCTGAGACTTTTATAGAGGAAAACCATGTGGTGAGGTGGGTCTAAGGTGGCAGGAAAGACATAGGAACTTGCTCAGTTAGGCAAGAGGTTGGACAAAACTGTGGTTAACCAGTGAGATTACAAGCGCCATCGGGATGAAGGTAAACCTGTTTCAGGTTTAAACTAACATGGCTAGGGTTCTCTACTCATTTGACCTCTGATTTTTCTGCAGGAACCATTTTAAGTTTTTTTTTTTTTTTTTTTTTT
>PVKA01017584.1:0-19675 GCA_004027165.1 Ctenomys sociabilis
TGTTCAAGTGGCATCCACTTCAATATAAATGCTTCAAGCTTATCATTCTTAATAGCTGAGTAATACTCCATTATATAGAAATACCACATCTTTTTCAACCATTCCTCATGTGATGGACATCTTGGTTGTTTCCAAGATTTTGCTATCACACATTGTGCTGCTATAAACATAGGTACACATATATCACTATGATACAATGATTTCAGCTCCTCTTGGAAAATTCCCAGGAGGGGGATAGCCAGCTTGAATGGGATTTCTAGTCCTACTCTTTTTTTTTTTTTTTTTTTGGCGGTACTGGGGATTGAACTCAGGGCCTTGCACTTGCCAGGGAAGTGCTTATTCCACTAAGCCATCTCCCTGGTAGTCCTACTCTTTTGAGGAGTCTGCACGCTGACCTCCATAATGGTTGTTACAGTCTACATTCCCACCAGCAGTGGAAAAGTGTTCCCTTTTCCCCACAACCTCTCCAACATTTGTTGTTCATTGATTTCCTTATGATAGCCATTCTTTCTGGAGTAAACCTCTCAAATTTGATAAAAAATATCATGCACACACTCAAGAAGTTCAACTAATTTGAAATAAAATCAACATAGAGGTCATACTCAGACATGTTGGAAGACAAAGAAAGAAAACCTCAAAAACAAGAAAAGCCAGATCTCATCACATAAAAAAGAATTCCAACAAGATGAACAACTGACTTCTCACCAGAAGCTATAGAGGCAAGAAGGCAGCAGTATGACATATAAAGTACTGAAAATTTAAAATTTCATACCAAAAATCAGATAACAACAATGTCTTTTAACAGTAAAGGCAAGTTTTAGCTAGAGCAGTCAGGCAAGGGAAAGAAAATAAAGGCATGCAAATAGTAACAGAGTTGGTCACATTCTCTCTGTTTGCAGATGGCATGATTCCATATATAGAAAAACTAAAAAGTCCACCAAAAGACTATTAGAATTTGATATACAAATTCATTAGTTACAGGATACAAAAGTCAACATAAAAGGCCATAGCATTTGTATGTACCAATAATAAACTTGTTGACAAAGAAATCATGAAAGCAATACCACTCACAATAGCTACAAAAAATAAAATATATAGGAATAAATTTAGCCAAGGAAACAAAAGACCTTTGCAATGAAATTATAAAACACTGATGAAAGAAATTGAAGAAACATGCACAAATGGATGTCTTGTGATTGTATGAAGACAGAATTGATAGTATTTAAAATGTCATTAATATCCAAAGCAATTTACAAGTTCAATGAAATCCCCATCAAAATCTAATCAAATTCTTCACAGAAATAGAAAAATATCCTAAAATTCATATGGAAATACAACAGACTCTGAAGAGCCAGAGAAATCTTGAGCAAAACAGCCAGAGGTACAGTCCTTACAATACCTGATTTGACATACCAAGGGCTATAGTAACCAAGGCAGTATGGTATTAGCATAAGCACAGAAGCAAACCACTGGGACAGAGTAAGAGAGCTCAGAAATAAATCTATGCATATACAGCCAGCTGATTTGTAACAAAGCTACATAAAACATATTAGAGGAAAAAAAAGTCTCTTCATTAAATGATACATGGAAAATTAGATACCCATATAGAGAAGAATGAAACTTTAAATAAATATGTGTGCTTCTGCTACTATTTACATGCTTGCTTGCTTCTTTCTTTCTTCCTTCCTTTCTTTCTTTTTCTCTCTCTTGCCTGATTGCTCTGGCTAAAACTTGGCTTTACTGTTGAAAGACATTTTTGCTAGGTGTATGCTTCATGGTACCATTCTTTTTTTTAAATGTCTTTTTGAGACAGGGTCTCACTATGCAGCTCAGGCTGGCCTTAAGCTCACTTTGTAGCTCAAGCTGGTCTTGAACTCACAACAATCCTCCTGCCTCAGCCTCCCGAGTGTTGGGATTACAAGCATGTGCCACCACGCCTGGCCAATGGTACCATTCTTAAACTTTGAAGAATGAAGCTATTATTCTATACAGAAAATCAACTCAAAATAAATCAAAGACCTAAATGTAAGATATGAAGCTACTAGAAGATAATACAGAAAAATACTTCAAAACATTGACATAAGCAATATTTTTTTAGACAAGACCCTAAAAGCATAGGCAATGAAAGCAATAATGAGATTGTATTAAACTGAGAAGCTGCTCCAGAGCAAAGGAAACAACCAATAGAATGAAGGAACAACCTACAGAACAGGAGAAAATATTTTCAAACTATCCATATGACAAAGGATTAATATCCAGAATATATAAGGAATTAAAGTAACAAAACCCCCAAGTAACCAAACTTAGATATGGCCAAATTATCTGAATAGATGTTTTTTGAAAGAAAAAAATACAAATAGTTAATAAATCCATGGGGAAATTGTCCATTGTGAAAATTATCATCATGGGCCGATGATATAGCTCAGTGGACTAAAGCACCTGCTTAGGCAAGTACAGGGTAGTGGTGCAAGCCTCTAATTCCAGCACTGGAGAGGCTGAAAGCAGGAAGATCATTATGAGTCCAAGCTGCAACAACCAAATGCATAAAGAAAGAAAGAAAATTATCATGATTATCAATTAAGGAAAATACAACTAAAAGTCAAAATGTATCATTTTACTTCAGTCAGAATGGCTATTGTCATCATTTGTGTCTAATGTCTCCCTATATCTCCAAAGCCTCATGTGGTCATAGGACTTTTTCAGAGATGGCTGGATCTAGAGTGTGTGGTGCTATGATTAAGGGTGTGTGATTACTAAATCAATCCACCGATTGGTTTGGCACTACCTTAATCAAAATAGTCTGGATAAGATAAAAGGGGCAGACAGATGCTGTTAGGGTCTGTTGTTGCTTTTGCTATCTTCTGTGGCCATGAATTGTTACCCCTCTGCCATGTGCCACCCTGCTTTGGAGCCAGCTGATTATAGACTGAAACCTCTACAAACTCTGAGTTTATTAAATAAGCCTTTCTCCCTTTAATTTTGGGTGTTGGGTAATTTGAATGTTGAGAGAGAATTAAGACAGCTATTATCAAAAAAGAAAAAATTACAAAGTGCTCATGAGGATGTGGAGAAAAGGGAATTCTTTTACATTACATTTTATATTGTTAGGATGTAAATTATTACAGCCATTAAAGAGAAGTATAGATGCTCCAAAAAGCTAAAAATAGATCTTCTATATGATCCAATTATACAATTCCTGGGTATATAATCCAAAGGAGGAGAAATCAATATAACAAAAAGATATTTTCACTCCTATGTTTACAGTAGCCAGGATATGTAATCAACCTAGGTGTCCACTAACAGATATATGGATAAAGAAAAAATATATTATATGTATAGTGGAATGTTACTTAGTCATAAAAATAAATACTGTCATTTTCACAAAATGGATGGAATAGTAGTACATTGTATTAGGTGAAATAACCCAGACAAAGACAAACACTGTACATCTCTCTTTCATACATAGAGGTTTTAAAAGTTGATTGAAAGTAGAATAGCAATTATGAGATGGTAGGAAGTATAGGGGGGTAGAAGACAGAAAGTCAGATACTGGATACCAAACACAGATAAGAAAATAAGAGTTCTAATGTTGTATAGTACTATTAGGTTTCATAATTCATAATAACATATATTTTTTAAAAACTAGAAGAGAGGAGCTCAAAGATGTCAAACATAAAGAAATAAGATTTCAATCTGATCAGTATATGCTGTGTACCTGTATTGAAATAGCACACTGTACTCCACAAATATTTGCAATTATTATATTATATTAAAAGAAAATTTTAAATATAAAAAGTGAATTACATTCCTAGATATTTTTGAAAAAGAATTCATTACTGGCATACTTTTAAAAAAATATTGGGGCCAGGGTGATGGCTGAGTAGAATAAGTGCTTCCCTGGCAAGCGCAAGGGCCTGAGTTCAATCCCCGGTTCTGCCAAAAAAATAAAATATACTAAATAACATTCTTTGTACTGAAAGCAAATACCTGCAGACAATAATTTGAAACCACATAAAAATAAAGCTACTTAAGGTAATTATATAATTAATTAGAAAAGTTAGTAGAGTTGCATATTTCTATTTAAAAAGCAATTTCACAAAACCATGTGAATATGATTTTATTGTCAGGACTATAAATTTATAGGAATATAATTAATAGTACAAAGGAAGAGGTCAGAACCAGAACTCTACTGGAGTAAGAAAATGACACCAGATAACTCAAATCTATGAGAATAAGTGAAAAACATGAGAAGAATAAATAACAATATTAGTACAACAAACAGTAAAAGTATATATTTCCTCTTGATAAAAAAACCAACTGATGTAAAGTCATAATTATAATAATGTACTTTAGGTGTGTGGTGTATATATATGTGTATATATATATATATATATATATATATATATATATATATATGCATAAGAATAGTATCAGAAAGTCAGGAGCAGGATACCGCAGTTCAATCCCCAGCTCCACCTGCCTTACCAGACCTGCCCTTCAGGCAGCCTGAGCCACACACACAAAAAAAGAGTTATATTATTACATGAAAAAATAAATGCCTAATACAAAAGATGAAGTCAAAGGGGAGCTGTAAGTATAGCTCAGCAGTAGAGTGCTTGCCTACCATGCATATAGGCTGGACTTCACTCCTCAGTGCTGAAAACATAAAAAGAATATGTGACATATAGAAAACCAAAAACAATGGCAGTGCATAAATAAGAATATTTAATATAAATAGAGGGAACAGTACAGTCAAAAGGTGGCTATCATCAGAGTGGAATTTTTTTAAGTAAGAGCAAACTAAACCTGAAACAAGCAGAAGGAGGGATGTAACAAAGATTAGAGGAAAGGACTGAGGGTGTAGCTCAGCAGTACAGTGCTTGTCTAGCATGCATGAGGCCCTCATCATTGAAGAAAAAGATTACAGCATAAATAAATGAAATAAAAAACAGAAAACAGAAGAAAATCATTGTAACCAAGAATTCTTTTATTGGATTAAGAAAATTAGTAAATCTTTAGGTAAATCAATTAAGGGAAAAAAGACAAATGAATCAAATTACTTTTAAAAGAAGCTGGGGCCAGAAGTATATCTCAGCAGTACAGCACCTGTCTGGCAAGCTTGAGCTCATGAGTTCAATTCCCAATACATATACATATACATACATACATACATACATACATACATACATACATACATACATAAAATTAGCTGGGTGTGTTGATACATACCTGTAATCCCAGCACTCGGGAGACTAAAGCAAGGGGATCACTGCAAGTTCAAGGCCAGCCTGATCCACATGGTGAATTCAAAGTAAGCCTTAACTATATAGCTAGACTGGATCTTGTCTCAAACAACAAAACCATACAAAAAAATTAAAAAGAAAGGCTGGGAAGATAGCTTAGCAGCATAAACACCTGCCTGGCAAGCCCAAGATCCTGAATTCAAACCCCAGTACAAAAAAAAAAAAAAGTTCACAAAACAATTACTAAACTCAGAGAAGAAAATAGAGGTATTGCTACTAATTTTATAGAAATAAAGAATTCAAAGAGACTGCTGTGAACAGTTGCTCCTAATGCTATGAGTAATTATATATACAACTTAAAAGAGAGACAAATTTCAAAGTAGATACTAATATCATGACTCAAAATGAAATAGGAAATATGAATAGACCTATAACAATTAGACTGGATTAATTATAAAGAAAACTCCCACCAAAGTGTAAGAACACTTCCCTGGTGAATTATACTGAATTTCAATAAAGAATCAAAATCTTTTCAGATTCTTAAAAAAATAGAGAGAGAATATATCCTAACAGCTGTATCAGGCCATTATGATGTACAGATCTAAAAACTTATTATACTGCAGTAGTAACAAAAATAGTATGGTAGTATCACGAGGATAGACCTGTAGACCAATAAAACAGAATTGAGTCCAGAAATAAATATCAATATTTATGGTTAATTGCTTTGAACAAGGGTTCAAAGACATTTCAGTGGAAGAAGAATAATCTCATAAAAATGGTGCTGCAAAAATTGGTTACTCATATGAAATAAAAGCATACAATTAACACAAAATGCATCAGAAACCTAGATGTGCAAGGGCTGAATCTATAAAACTCTTAGAAGAAAACGTAAGTTTCAATTCTCATGACTATATATTAAGACATAGTTTTAGGTACAGCACTAAAAACACAAGAAATAAAGAAAAACTAGATAAATTGGACTTCATCAAAATTTAAATTTTTTGTGCTGAAAGCAAGATCTTCAAGTAAGTGGAAAGACAACCAATAAACTGGGGGGAAATATTTGCAAGTAATATATCTGATATTGAATTTCTGTCCAGAATATGTAAACTCTTACCACTTGATAATAAAAGAAAACTAACTCAACATGGGCAAAGAATTTGAGTAGACCTTTCTCCAAAGAAATATGCAAATGGCCAACAAGGACATGAAAATATATTAATGTCATTACTCAGTAGAAAAACCCAAATCTATACCATGAAATCAAATAAAAACAATAATAAGTGGTAGCCAAGATGTGGAGAGATAGAATCTGCATATATTGCCAATGGGAATATAGAAGAACAGCTGCTGTAGAAAGCAGTGTGGCATTTCCTTAACAATGTAAATGAAGAACTACCCTGTGAGTTCAAAATTCTACCCCTAGATATATATCCAGTGAAAAGATAAGTAGGCCAGGCGTGGTGGTACATGACTTAGGCCCAGCACTCAGGAGGCTGAAACAGGAGTTTATCTGTGAGTTCAAGGCCAGCCTGAACTACATAGTGAGATTCTGTCTCAAAAAAAGAAAAAGAAAAGGTATGTCTACACAAAAACTTGTGCATAAATGTTCATAATAGCAGTATTCATATTAGTTAAAAAGTAGAGATAACTCAAATGTCATCAACTGATCAGAATATGAATAAAATATGGTATTTGATATCCATACAATGGAATTTTATTTGGCAGTAAAAAGAAATAGAGCACATAAAGAGCACATAATGTATAGTTCCATTTTTACTAAAGGTCCAGAATAAGCCAACCTTTAGCAACAGAATGTAGGTTAATGGTTTTGTAGAACAACAGTAGAATGAATCATAATATTTTCAAATTAAAATGTGGTAATGGTTGCAGTGGAATAATGCTAAAAGATTGAATTGGAGGCCAGGGAGATAGCTCAGTGGCAGAAGTGCCTGCCTGGCAAGTACAAGGTCTTAAGTTCGATCTTCAGTACCAAGAAAAAAATTAAATAAAATATTGTACTTTGAGAATGGGTGAATCTTGTAGTGCATAGACTATATCTCAAACCTTTTTTTAAAAGATAATGCTGTCTTGAATGAGGACAATATCAGTGTACAGTGTGATAGGAATCTGTATATATGTGTGCACACACATATATATACAGATTATATTATATATATATATATATATATATATATATATATATATATACATACATATATATATATATACAGAATAAATATGTATAGATACATACCAGGATCGAACTCAGGGCCCTGCGTTTGTCAAGCAGGCACTTATGCCACTGAGCTATCTCTGGCTGTATATATTTTGAAGGTAGAGGTGAGGAAGATTTTTAGACATATTGCGTGTGGGCTGAAGGAATGCAATGACTCTGAAATTTTTGTTCTGAGTAACTGGAATGATAGAGTGAAGAACTGAGAGAAGACTATGGGAAGCATTTTTGGAGTTCAGTTAGGATGTGTTGAGTTAAAGATGTCAAGCTGGTAGAAGGGAAAAATATAGCTATCTAGCTGGCTCCTGAGAGCAAGCAGGACTGTCATTACAAAACTGGGAGTTACCATATGGGTAACTATTGAAACTGTGAGATGGATGAGATCACCGAGGAACTGTGGATAGCTAGAAGAGAAGAGATGTCTAGGGACTGATCCCTGTAATAGTCCAGCTCTAAAATGTGGGATAAAGAACTAGTGAAAAGGAGAGAAAAACTACTAATGCCAAAGGAAAATCAAGAGTGTGCTGCTCTTGAAGCCAAGTGAAGTCTCTGCGTCAAGTACAGCTGCATATTCAAGCAAGGTGAGCAGTGAGAATTGACTATTAAATGTGGCAACAGTGGGTGGCCTTGCCAAGAGAAATTTTAACAGAATTAAGTGGAAAAGCCTGATCGATATACATTTAGAAGAGAATATGAGGAGGTAAGTCTAATTTTTAGACAGCAATAAACAGGAAGAAAAATGCACTTTAGCCAAGCAGAGGGGTGCACACCTGTAATCCCAGCACTCAGGAAGCTGATGTAGGAGGATTGCTGTAAGTTTCAGGCCAGCCTCCATTACAAAGTAAGTTCAAAGCCAGCCTAAGATGCACAGGGAAATCCTGTCTCAAAAAGATCCCTAAAATGCAATTTAAAAAATATTAAAGTAGGCAATGATGTCAAAATAGCTATTTTCTCAATAAAATCTCAGAACACCTGAATGTTTATTAAACAAAACCAAAATAAAAATACTGTAGTCTGAAAGCTATAGAATCAGCTGACCACGCATGGAAATTTCTGAAAATATGAACTAAAATAAATGAAACTTTTCTGTTTTTTTATGTCAGGTATTTTGCCACAGAGACAGAAAGATAACTGACATATCATATAGATGAGAAAAGGATAAAGAAATGAAAGGGTGTAATTTTTCCAGTGCCTCATAGTGGGTACCTCTAGGGAGAAATACACAGTAGTAGAGGGAGGTGTGTAGAAAGCATCGATGGTACTGGTCGTGTTCAGTTGCTGAAGAGCAGTGACCGGTTCACAGGTCCTTACCCTCTTATTAGGCTCCATAAGGTACATGTATATGAAGGTTTTTAGATGTAAACATTCCGTACAATTTGCCCAAGATTATTTACATATATGAAGCATTTTGTAACAATTACGTTATATTTTTAAATGAAGAATGGAAAAGATCTCTCTACCTCAGAGACTTTCAGATTGGAACTTAAAGAAAAGATATTCTTGCAATAAGAACATTTAACAACTGTTCTCTTAGCAATTTGCAAGAAGACAGTAAATTATTATTAAGTATAGTTTTTGTGCTGTACAGTAGATCTCCAGAACTTACTGTTTGTTTGTTTGTTTGTTTGTTTTTTGCAGTACTGGAAACTGAACTTGGGACCTTGTGCTTCCCAGTCAGGTGCTTATGCTGCTGAGCTATATTCCTGGCCCCAGAACATATTCTTCATGTCTAACTGAAACTGACATTTTTCTACTCTCCCCTAGACTGGAGGATTTATTCATTATACATGTGTGTATGTAAAGATGTATGTGAATATACCACATTGTACACCATAAATTTGTGCCATTGGAGGGGTGCCGTGCTGGGATGTAGAACCTTGTGCATACTAGACAGGCACTGTACCAGTGAGCCACAGCCTTGGCCCTTACACAAATCTTTGATAGATTTAATTAATTAATTTTTTAAAAGGAAGGAAAAGAGACCAAGACTATTAAGCAGCCACCTCTTTTCATGGCATTAGTGTTTCTGTTGGAGCGTAGCTCTACCTAGTTTCCCTATCCTGCCCATGGGAGCCAAGAGCAAGCTATAGACAGCAGCATAACTCTTTCACAGTAAGGTCAAGAGTATAAGAATAAGCACACCCTTTCTTATGACCAAGAGTGTGAGCCTGCCAACGTGGTCATGGGACAGCAGTTGAAATAACCAAAAGAAAAACACGCTTTGGCATGGTGGATACACTCAGGGTTCTGTGAAAGTGCAGGGTGGGAGGGTGAGCCAAAGCTCCAGGGCATAGTTTCTTTCCAGTGGCATCTTCCACTAACTCCTGTGACCTAAGACAATCAACTTTGCTTCTCCAGGCTTAAACTCCTCCAACAGTTCTCTTCACATTTTAATTATAACACACTTTAAAGTTGCCTCAAGCCTGAACAGATTCTAAGTCCACTAGAGAGAAAAACAGCTTGCATATTTACTCGTCTAGTCTCCAGGCTGGTGAGTAATTAACCTTCTCTCTAGTCACCAGAGATATTAGAAGTATTGCTGAGTCAGCTCTCAAAATATAGAAAAAAGGAAAGCCATGTGTATCTACAAATGGGCATTCTTGAATCAGGATCCCTATTTACACAATTAGCCTTGAGACCATAAATAAAAGTATAAGAAAAATGGTCCTACAAGCTGGTGCAGCCTGTCCTCCCTCCATGCTACCTTTCTCCATACAGAGCGCTCCTGTACGTTCTTCCTTGAATTCACATTCTGAGGAAGAATAGCCTTCTTTGTCAGGTGTTCCCCACATAACCTCCACTATCTCTCCATTTTTCCTGTGCTTCCCAACAACCACAAGTGTCAGAAGAGACTTTTATATGCAAAAGGAGTTTGGTAATTTGGGGGAGAGACTAAGAGTTAAATTAAAAGGACAGCTGTCTATACAGCTGGCTAGAATGCAGGGAGGGCTAGGCAGCATTTGTACCAGCTGCTCCACACTTCTATTCCTTCCCAATTTGGGTCTCCCATCTCTCTGGCCAAGGATGCTGAGCTGCACAACACTCGGAGCTCAGAGCTCCTGGGAAGTTTCAGGCAGCGAGCCAGCAGGGATGAAATAACCTGACTTCCCCAGTCACAGCTTCCCAGGACACTGACTTGCCTGGTGCTCAGACTTCAGACTGGGAACTGGAAGGAAATCTGAAATGTGCAAGCCACGCCTTCATGGCTCACAGACCCATACCCCCCTCCCCTTCTTCAAAACCCAAGCTTATTGCAAGTAATCTTTTGCTTTTCGCATTGCCCCCTCCACTCCATCCCCAGAGCTCTATTTGTTTTGTTTTCCTCAGCAGCACTTTTCAGGAACTCCTTTTCTGAAGGCAAGAGGTGCTCTGTGTTATTCTGGGTGCCATTCTTTAGTCCATGCTGGTGACAGTCTCAAAGATGAACAAAGATTGCCAAGGGTAGCTACAATCCAGTACCCAGATGCCCACTTAATTTGCCTCACTTTCCATTTTAGGGTGAAAATACTTAGGGACAAAGGGAGGGTATGGGAATAAATAAGATACTGTCTTCCAGCCAACACAACATTCAGCTCCTCAGCTGGCACAGGAATTCTTGAGCCTGATCTGTAGTGAAAGCATGAGCAGTTTGCTAAGTGGAATGCAAAAAGAACCCTGGACTTAATCTGTGTTCCAGGCAGTCTACAGGAGTCTCAGACTACTACTATTCCTGGAAGGCAAAGCGCTTACCCACACACTGCCCCGCCCCCAGCGTGAGAAATCCAGGGCCTCCACCGTGGTGCCAACACTCTGGCTCTTGTTTCTGCCGTCCAGTTGCTTTGGTTGCCTACCCATGAAAGGGCAACTCTGAGAGCAATTTATAAACTGTAAAGTACTAGGCAACATCAGGTGGCCCTGTCACTCACCCATTTCTGTTGTATACTGACTGCATTTCTTCAGTTGTCTTTTCTCATTATTGGACAGAAACCACCTAATTTTGTGGTGAGAGGTCAGGCCCTGCATATAATCAATCATGCACAAACCCCACAGCACAGAAGCATAAATGGACCATAATTCTGGATTTCCCTGTCTACACATGGAAAGCATTTGCCAAGTCAGCAACCTCACAGAGACGTCATAGAATAACCAAGAAGTGACATCAAGGAAGCTATTGGTGAGGGAATACCTCTAAAGCCTTCTAAAGGAAAAGCTCTCCATTCCAAAAGGTGATTACTAGTCCTGCATTGAGGTAAAAGCCCTTGTGCTTATGTAGTCTTTGATTCTGATGTCAAGTACCTGATGGCTCCTCAAAGCTGGCTTTGCAGTAAGGAGAGAGCAGACACGCTGAGGTCACTGTAGCCAGTGGTGGGCTCCAGCACAGTCCCTGGATGGGAAGTTCAAAAAGCCAAGCCCCATCCAGTTTTCGGGAAGGGCCGCCCTTGGTCTACGCTAAAGGGACATCTTCCCTAGGTAGCACTTCACCCAGGTACTACATTTAGTAAACACAGGAACTTAAAATTCATGAAGAAATTAAGTTTAAAAACATGAGAACATCATCATTCCATTCACCCCTGTGTCCACTGTTTATTCTGAGTATGTACTTATTAGCACTTTCCAGAACAGAGCATGCCCTGCATAGAGACAAAGAGCCCTAACATCAGGACACTTGGGGTGAGGAAACATTGCATTCTTTCCTGCCCTATGCTCCTTTGCTCAGAGCCCATCCAGCTGACAGGTGCCAGAAGGGAAGAGATGTCAGCAAATGTTAGTTTCCAGCCGCAAAGAAGCTGTCACAAAGGGGGACAGAACAAGGCAGCTCCTAAAAGCCTGCAACTGAGGGATGTAACGAGACCTATCTAATTACACAAGATTAGAAACGGTTTCACTTGTTGAGAATGTGCTACATGTGGAATGAAAGAGAACGACACCTCTTGCACCCTGTAATGATACTGTATTGGGAGGAAGGCACAAAGGGGCTGTTCACGCTATCAGCAACACCAGCTTTTCCCATCCAACATTTTAAACACATCTGGTTTTAATATGGCAGCCTAAGTGAAGTCAGTTAACTTTTCACCCACTGTTCTGGCCCTCCTTCCCTGCCTTTACTGCAGTTCCGTTTGTACTGGCATTGTCTGTCTCTTACCCATGCCCCCACAAGCTGACTGTGGTGGACAGGGATTACACTGAGAAACGTTGCTTATCTCTGGACTCTTGAGTATTTCACTGTTCAAACAGCACTAGCAGTGACTTGGAAGCAAGGCTAGTCTTTGTTCCAGCTAAATTCCACAGACTTTTGCTTTGTCCTCCTTAACTTATTAACCAGCAGCACTAAACAAGAATTCCCTAAGTCATCAAGTCACAAAACATCCCAGCCTTTGAAAATTACAGAAAGGAGCATCTCAATTACTTTGAACTGAAATGCTCAGAAAATCTTATATCTATCTGAATGCACTCAGGTTAATATGCGATTGTCAGTTTTATGCCTGTGTTAGTAAAACAAGTCCTTGGCAACTTTATTTGTATTTTTTTGTTTTATTTATTTTTATTAGTACATGCTTGTATCATGATTGCATTCATTGTGAGGAGTTGGCACATGGACATAGCACATCTTTGCTCTTTTTATGTCCCTTGTTCCTCCTCCATCTCTTGGTTCCCTTCCCATTTGAAAAAGGTCTACCTAACTGTTTCCTATTATTTATCTTTTAGTTTGCTATTTATTTATACTTTGGGTTTCTCATATAAGACAAACCAGTGATGTTGGTGATTTTACAACAAAGAGTTATAAAATAGGTATGTTTCCCATAGAAGCAGAACTTTCAAACTATAAAATGAATTTCTTTCTATGCATCTTTTTTCAGAAGAGTAAAAGGGTTTTACTCCCCCATGCCAAGAGAAAAGATTGTAGGATTTTGCAAATGGTTATGATTAAAAGTCAGTTTAGATTCTTTTACAGCTTTGATATATATGTAGTAGTCACTCATTTTTTAACCTTTAGAGTTGTTCCTCACAGCAAAGCAAATCTGTAATTCTGAACTGATAGAGATAGGGAAGCCAAGGTATAATATATCAAGAGTCATTTTGACTCCTTTTTTAGGACTGTTTCCTGTGCTCTGAGTTCTCTAGAATACAGGTTGTAGATAGAAGGAGGGCGCAAAGCTGGGCAGGGTGGTGCACACCTGTAATCTCAGCACTGGAGATGCTGAGGTAAGAGGATTGTTGTGAGTTTGAGACCAGCCTGGGCTACACAGGAAACTCAAGGCCAGCCTGAACTGCACAAAGAGACCTTATCTCAATAAGAAAAAAAAAAGGAGGGAGCAAGAATGATCTCCAGGTTGGATTTGAGTGTGTAGCTAGCTCTCAGTGGTAGAGCACTGGCCTACCAAGCACAAGGCTCTAGGTTTGATCCCAGCACTGAAAAAACATAAACCTCGAAGTCCTCTAAAATGTGTGAGGTTTTTGTAGCTTCTGGTGTACCTTTCCTCAATCTGAAGGCAATCCAGTAGGGGTCTTATGTAGCAAATTTTTTAACCTCAAAAAGTGACCTTTTTTTTTTTTTGGTACCAGGAATTAAACTTGGGACCTTGCCAGGCAGGCACTTAGGCCACTGAGCTATGTCCCCGACCCAAGAATTTACTTGTGATGGCACACTGTGTACCCTCTGGTGGTTTGGGGCAAGAGTAACATTCAGTGCCTAGAACATCACAGGACCAGGCTGAGTGTAGGGCTGGTGGCTGCTGTAGTGGCTCCATAAAGAGGCTAGCAAGTATTGCTGTCTACAGACTTAGCCTAAGCGAAGCACCATTTTTACTATATTCAGAGTCATCAAGGGCCAGGGAAACAGCTCAGTAAAATAAATGCTTGCCTGACAAACACAAGGGCCTTGAACTAGTGGTGTTTGGATTTTTTGTTTACATTGTCATTTTTTTAAACAGGACATGATATGTTAAGGCAATGACAAGAAAAAAAAATAATAGCTTTTAAAAAAGGCGGGAGATATAGCTCAGCAGCATAAGCACCTGCCTGGCAAGCACAAGGGCCTGAGTTCAATCCCTGTACTGCAAAAAAAAAAAACAAAACAGTCATTAAATCTTCACTGAGAACACTATGTGCAAAGCCATGTGAGGTTGCTATAGAGTTCTCTGTGATATAGTAAAGGATTTCTTTTTCAGAGTGACCAGAGAATTTCAGCCATCCTTTCCTGACTACTACCATATATAGGCATCATGCTGGGGGTTATCCAGATGAATGACAGCCATGCCCTAATTTATGGAGCTCAAAGTAAAGAGTGAGAAAGAAAAAGTTACAACAGAACAGGAAGGTAGTTGTTGCTTGCAAAGAGTTTTGTAAGTGTATAGAAGAAAGTGATGAACTCCCTCAGGAGGTGCCAGAAGGGTTCAAAAAGATGGTATTTGAGCTATATTTTAAAGGGTGGGTAGGATTTCACCAGGGAGACAGGAAAGTGGGAAGAGAATTTCAAGCAGAGGGAACAGTATGTGCAAAAGCTCACTAAAATATGCAGGGGGTCCGTTGTACTATCATTTGAGAGGACAAATACACAGCTTTGAACTAGTGGTGTTTGGATTTTTTGTTTACATTGTCATTTTTTTAAACAGGACATGATATGTTAAGGCAATGACAAGAAAAGTTTTGATAAATTTGAAAGCTTTTGAGCTGTGATGCTTATCTACCATCTTACACATTTCAGGCCCTCAATAAATGCTTATGCAGGCCCTCAGTTACTGTTCTGTCCAGGATCAGCTTACAAAGCAAAACTTCTGCCTGGGAGTTAAGAATAGATATTCACAATTCTGTTCTCTGTCACCCCAGCCTCTTCTGCTCTCAAGAAAAGTGACTGCTAGTGGACCCTAACTGTTTGGGAGACACAGGGCAAACTCTGTTTTGAGTTCTCACTGACACTGATTTCTACTAGGAAGGCCTCTATGTCATTGAAATTCAAAGACATGTCATTTGAATGGGACAGTCCTGGAGTTGATGACATAGAGGTTGTTGTCCCAGAAACTTCAGTGACACTGACTAGTATGGATAGGCATACCACATGTCTCAGTTACTTTTCTCTTGTCTTGTACATGACATCTCCGAACCTTTCCTATCTCTTCCCATAAGCCACTCCCAGAAGCTTATAATATACAGTCAGATAGTCACAGCAATGACCTTACTTCTCTGTTAACCAAATTCTGCCTTGATTATTTTTCTCTTGTGCTGGGACAAAATACCTGACACCCAAAATCAAGGAAGGAAAGGTTTATTTAGTTTTCAGTCCATACTCAGCTGGCTCTAAGACAGAGTGGCACATGGCAGAAGTTGACAGCTCATGGCAATGGAAAACAGTAAAGAGCAAAAAGAGGGCAGCAGCTGAGGCAGCTAGCTAGCTCTTTCCCCTTCTTACATTTTTATGCAGATTATAATCCCAGCATTGGAGCATGAATTAATCACAACCTCTAGAAGCCACTCCATGTCTGCATGAGGCTTTGGGGGAGCACCTACACACAAACCATAACACCACACATTTTAATTTTAACTTATTGTGGAACATGGTATTGTTGTATGTTACCATGTTTATGTCATTTTTCGATTTGTTTTTGCTTCTACTTTTCACTCTTCAAGTTAAAATACAAATAAATAAATTTTTTAAAAAGACATAAACATCAACTGAAAAAAAAAAGAACTTAAACATGATTGATCAGATGCATATGTGGCAGTAATGAACTTATGCATGGTCCACACTGAACAGCTTTGACAGTGAAATGCAGTGATGCCTGTGCTTTTTTTTGAAAGAAAGAAAAGATAAATTTTACTATTTTAATAAGCTATACAATAATCATTGCCTATAATCCCAGCCCTGGGGAGGCTGAGACAGGAGGATTGTTGTGAGTTCGAGACCAGCCTGAGCTACAAAGTGAGCTTAAGGCCAGCCTGAACTGCATAGTGAGACCCTGTCTCAAAAAGACAAAAAAATAAAAAATAAAAAAATAAAGTAGTAATATATCTTTACCTCAACAATCACAAGGGAATACATGGCAGAAAATGTAGTTAGACATAAAGCATTTGCAAATTGTATGCAAGTAACTCTGAAATGGACAAAAAATATACTTCAGTTCTAAGCCTTGGCAGCTGTGTGACCAGTTCTTTCATTTTTGATCGCTATAGCTGCACTTTTCTACCAGCTACAATACCAAGCACAGAATGTAATATTTCTCAGCAGTGGAGCTACACTGGGAAAATTCATTCTACAAACTGTCATTGAGTGCCTCCTGGAGCCAGGCACAGTGTGAGGTTCTAAGAATATAGAAACAAATAAGACAGTTCTATCCCTACCCACTGCAGCGCCCTGGTCTAGTGAAATAGTACATAACCTCTTTTGGGTCAGGTTCCTTTTGAAAAGGTGATTCCAACTGGCTTTTTGTTATGTAAATATTATAGTGGCAGCTTCCCATTTCCCCAAAGAAGTGTCCCTTGTGCATGAAGTCTTGTGAAATCCCATGTAGACATTAAGCTTTGTCTTCTTCAGGGGCATGTGGCATGGTAGAAAGAACATAGGCTCTTGAGCCAAATCATTGGTCTTCTGCTGTTTTAACTGCAAAGGTAATCTTGGGGAATTTCCCCAGTCTTTCAGACACTCACTTGCTTCATTCCGATACCAGCGCTCCTCATAGCTGCTTCACAGGGTGGAGGGGCTGTGTCAATGACTATACAGCACCTTTCATGGGTTCAACCAGAGTAAGTAAGAATGCTAACTTTTTAAAAGCAAGTCTTTCTGATTCAAGAAAAAAGGAACCCTAGGCTCCCTGCTTCCTCACAAAGGCTCTGAATGTACTGAATTATATTTAAGTCCCACCAAAAGTCCAGAAGGGAGGCAAGAAACAATACAGCTGAAGAAACAAATGGGTAGAGACGGAGAAATATGCTAATTTGTTTGAGACACTTAGAACATCTGTGACAAACCTCACACCAACTCCAGATCTCAGTACCCTTTCCTAGTTAGGAATGCTCAACATGTTTAGTGTGCTGTTGCATCCATCCCTCTATAAGCATTTATCAACTACCACTTCTCATGACTTACAAGCATGACCCACACCCCCTAAAAGCTTACAGCTCTATTGTACTGTCATTCTTTACCCATCTGTCTCCCCAACTCACCTAAATTCAGAGACAACAGTATGTCTAATACTTCTCTGTCCCCAGTTCCTTCCTCAGCACCTAGAAACCAGTAGGTCTGCAGAAAGAATGATACAGGCAACACTAATGGAGTGATTGCTGAGTGTGGCATGGTTCTAAGTACTCTTGGTGCATTTTCACTCATCCAGATCCTCACAGCAGCTCTCTTAGTAGCTTCATTTTACAGATGGCTTGCTCAAGGTGACAGAAGAAATAAGTGGCACAGCCAAGATTCAGAACTTGCGCAGGGAAGGGCCAGCGGGATAACTCAGCAGACTAAAGTGCCTTCTTAGGCAGAGCACAGTGGCCGGGTTTGACCCCTGGTGATCCATGCCGGCCCCACCCTTGGTCACACTGAGGTGGTGATTGAGACTGGGCATGGTGGTGCTCACCTGTAATCCCAGTGCTGGGGAGGCTGAAAACAGGAGGCTCACTATGAGTCTGATCTATGTAGTGAGACCCTGTACTAAATACATTTTAAAAAAGAAAACAAAGAAAAAAGAAAAAGTTGGGCAGGCAAGCTCCAGGCTGACCTCTTAGCTACTACACTACTTACCTCTCAGTGCTGCTTGCTGGTGGGTGGTTTGCACCTGGTCTTCCTGTCTTTCCAACACTCTGTTTTCCTGTCTGTATTTACTGGGATCCTGGGGACTGCTTTGATGATGACACCAGAGTGGGAGAATTACTCTCCTAAAACCAGAGTTCAGGAAGACAGCTCCAGAAACACCCTTGCCCCCACCATCCTCTCTCCTACTACTTGCTTCAAGTACCAGGTACTGACAGCCTTCTGCAGAGAGCAAGCAGTCTTAGGAAGAAGCCACGGGATTTCCCTCTGTCCTCCCAGCCCCACTTTTTCACCCTACTTGGTTGCCAGCTCCTCCCTGCCCAATCTTTTGAGGCGGGGAAACAGGCTTAGCTAACTCCTGCGAACTCTGGTTCACACACTACTGCAAATTGAATGTGCCTTGTATAAGGTTCCCAACTATAGCCATCTGTTTCTGACCTGCCTGTTCTGCTTTGTTAGTTTTTGAGGAGGAGTAGAGTGCTTGGGTTTCAATTTTACCCCGTGGGGGTGGGGCTGGGGTTTCAAATGGAGAAGGTAGAAGTAAGGGTAACATCAGTGTTGTGTTCATTCCTCCATTTTGCATTCCCTTGGCATTAAGGGTCCTGCTTTTGTGCTATTTTGATCAGATTTTGAGAATTATTAGAATTGAGGGCTTCTGAGGAGCACAGCCTTCTCTGGATAGCTGGGTCAGAAGATCTACATTTTCTCAGGTTTTGCTAGACACTGCACATCTAGCAGAACCAATGAGGTACACTGGGTAATATCATGGGGTCAAGGTTCAAATCCCAGCTCTTTTATGCCCTAAGCTATGGGACTCAGAGTACTTCTCTGTGCCTTGGCTTCCTCATCTGTAAAATGAGGGAACAGCACATGCCTCACAGGGTTGTTGTGTGACTTAAAGGGTTCATGTACTTCAGGTACTTCAGGTAACTAAAATAGTTCTTTTTTTATTGTTTTATCCATATTTCCCTCTGAAGGATGAGAGTAGAACTTTTATAAAGTATAGATATTGGATCTGAATAGAAAATATACTAAGGTGATAGTCATCAAACTGTTCACCAATGTTAGAAATATGAATGATCGTTCTTGCGTTGTACTTTTAAGTATTCCCTGAGTTTTCTCTCAACGAAATGTATTGCCTTTGAAATTAGAAAAACAGAAGCAGTAAATACAAATTTTAGTGAAAAATATAAGAACATCACTGAGATGTGTTGAAAAAAACATGTATTTTCCCTCTGGTGAGCAGGAATGCTGAAGAATAGTAAAACAGGTCTTAGGAAGTAACTTTACAGAAGCTCAGAAACATTCTTGCTGTTCCCTTACCAGTAGAACACTGACTAAGTAGAATTCATTAGGGAAGGATCCCCAAGATAATGCTGTGAGATGAAAATAGGGCCAGTACAGGACACTGTGGAGAGTATGTTAAGCTACTATGTTGAAGTGTTATCTTTCTTCTTCCTCCCTTTGCCAACAGAT
>PVKA01017584.1:19775-33438 GCA_004027165.1 Ctenomys sociabilis
TTTTTTTTTTTTTTTTTTTTTTTTTTTTTTTTTTTTTTTTTTTTTTTTTTTTTTTTTTTTTTGGGTATTAAGGATGGAAGCCAGGGGCTTCGGCATACTAGGCAAATGCTCTAACCACTGAGCTGATTCTCCAGCCCTTTTTAAATTTCCTTTGACACAGGGTCTTACTAAGCTGCCCAGACTGGCCTTACACTTGTAGTCCTCCTGCCCAAGCCTCCAGAGTAGCTGGGATTACTGGCACCAGCAAGCCTGGCTCTTCTTTTTAAAACAAAATAATTTTAAAGTAGCTGACACTAATATTTGATGATATTTTGTGGTTATGGCCACTATCTCCTCTTTGCCCAATATCTCCTTTTTTAAAAATGTATTTGGTACAAGCTCTCGCTACACAGCCCAGACTTGTAGTGGTCCTCCTGTTTTCAGCCTGTCCAGCTCTGGGATTACAGGTGTACACCACCATGCCCAGTCTCAGAGGCCACCTCAGTGCATCTGGGGGTGGGGCCTGGGCCAGGTCTGCACAGCCTGTGGTGCCAAGGATCGAATCCCGGTCCCTGCACTTGCCTAAATGGACACTTAGTCCACTGAGCTATCTTGCCATCCCTTTGACCAATATCTACTTTATGGCCACTAGTTGAGCCTCCCAAGCTAGGGGATACAGGCCAACTCAGGGCCCTGATGCACCCTGGCATCTGGCAACAGAGCCTGTGCTGCTTTTCAGTCCCAGTGGAAAAATGATGCAGTACAGGCCAGGCCAAAGGGTGGAAAAGAATTGTGGAGGAGCACATTAGCCTCAGTAGAAGATGAATGCACCTGAGTGTGTGTCTGTGTGTTACACAAACCGTAATGAAAATGGGAAGGTGGAGGATGCAGGATGAGGAGTTGCAGCTAGAGAGGTGCACAGAACCCAGGCTGCAGGACTGACACTGAGTGTGTGAAAGCCCCTGTCAAAGACATGGCATCACTAAAGGGTTTACAGTAAGAAAGCGACAGGATCCAGTTTGTAGCTTCGAGTTTGCTTGGGCTGCTGTATAAAGGTTGAATTGGAGAACATAGCTGGGATAGGAAGAGCAGCTCCAAAGCTGTTATGAAATGGCGAAAGCCTGGATTAAAATTGTGAACTCAGATTCAAAGCCAATCCTGCCTGACTCCAAGATCTCCAAGATTAAATATTCTTTCTCTTTTCAGTACACTGCCTGGAAAAAAAAGAAGAAAACTTGAGGTTTTTCTGAACCACTTTGCCCTACACTAACACCAGCAATTAGAAAATAGAGATCCTCATCTGCATTGAGACAAAACTACCTCTTAAAGCCTGTAAGACTCACAAAAGCAGTTCCTTTCAAAGGAGAAAGCCTCGAAGAACATGCTTTCACCTTTCTGGTTTAGCTATTTCTGTCAAGAATTCTTGCTTTCCAGCCTCTTTAGGGACTAGGAAGCTTGCATCCTCCCTTGATCTTTAAGCATTTTGCTTTATTGTTAATATAAATTAGCCTTTATTCTTCATATTAGAAATTAGAAAAAGCATCATCTGTGCATCCCCAATTTCTAAAAAAGAACTGATTCAATGTGAGTAACAGTAACATTGTAATTAATAACTTTTAAACTCTGATATCCAGCAGGAAGTTCCCAGGGCCAGGGTCAGGGTCAAGAGCATCACTCGTTTAAGCTCCTGGCAGAAAGGGAAGGGGTGACTTGCGTTGTTTTCCCGGTACCTAGTGCACAGCCAACTTTCCATAAATGGCTGGATGGGTGAATGGTGACAGAGAACTTACCAGTAGGTTGGACAAACTCCCTTGATCCTGTCATACCTGGTACCTGTTTGCATGCCTCCCTTTTACCTCTTTTTCCTATAAGCACAACACTGAATAGCAAAGCTTAGAAGATTCATCTATAGGAGTTTTTCTATGATACAGGGGGAAGAAATTATTTAATGGCCCTTAATCATATTTAAACAGCTTTATCATTGTATAATTCTTGTGCCATACAACTCACTCATGTAAAGTGTGTGATGCAGTGGTTTTTTTTTTTATTTTTTTTGTTTTTTTTCTGGAACCAGGGATTGAACTCAGGACCTTTTGCTTGCCAGGCAAACATTTATTCTACTGAGCTATCTCCCAGCCCTGCAGTGTTTTTTAGTATATTCCCAAAGCTGTATAACCATCACTAATACCCAGTTCCAGTACATTATGATCACCTCGAAAAGAAATCCCAAAGTCACTAACAGTCAAGCTCCTCACTGCCCAGTTCCTAGCAACAACTAATCTACTTTCCATCTCTATTGGTGTGCCTGTTCTGGGCATTTCATGTAAGTGGAATTCTATACTATGTGGCCTTTTATTACTGGTGCCTTTCATGTAACAACATTTTCAAGAGTCACCCATGTTGCAGCACATATCAGTACTTCCTTTCTTTTTATTAGTATATAGGAATTTTCTGACCTAGTAACTCTTGGTTTAGGTCAGTGGTGGCAAACCTATGGTATGCAATTCGCAGCAGACTGTTTGTTATCATTGAAAACTTTAAAGGGTTCTCCCTCACTAGTCTAGGTTATCACAATGTTTCCTACCTTGAGACAACTGAAGTAACTCATATGAAACTGAAGAAAAGCCAAAATGAATAGAACCCAGAATGAATGAAATTGCAGCCATCCTCATCTTTGGCAGTTGCACAACTGGGCTGAGCCAAAGATCTGTCTGAATAGTATGGCAAGCGCATGTTGTGTGTTGTGACCTCTCCCTGGCACTGGTCTAGTCAGGAAGGGCTCAGGGGTACTGATGCAACGAGACGAGGCAAGTGTCTCATAGCTTGTGTTTCTGGCTTGGGAAGAGCCTGGGCACAATTCCTCGTCTTCGGACATCTGAGTAGAGTATGTCAGGGATCTCCTGGTTCCATTTGTTCTGTTTGCCAGTGAGCAGAGTACACCGTACTGTGAAGACAGGTTAGGCAGTTTATTGTAGGCTGCTGAAAGCAGATTAAAAAACCATCAGCTTGGTGGGAAACTAGCTCAGAATGCAATCCAAATGTCAGATGAAATATTTACATAGCCAGGAGATAAACCAAGGAAAACAGTGTGCCCTTTGTGTGTGCCTCTGAGTGTGCAGAGCTGCTGACCATTTGTCAACTTCCAAGATTTATTCTGCTGCTTCTGGCAAGGGACTCCCTAATGATTTAATAGCTCGTCAACACCTACACAGAGAAACAAGGACTGGCACTTCCTCATTTCTTATTTTCTTTGCTTTAAATAGGAATTCCTATTCTGAGTCACTGGAACCTGGAAGTCAGACTGTCAGGTATCCCTTGACCTGAGTGCAGTTTCTGAATCTGAGCATTGTGAATGTTACAACTTTTCTATTATATACACACAGAGTTGCCACTCTTTCAGGAAAAAAAAAAAAAAAAAAAAAAAAAAAAACATTGAGTTCATGTCCTAAAGCTTGAGTGTTTGCTTCAGACCATTGCTCTGAGCCAATTTCAAATGGAGTGAAACTGTTTTGTTTCTGTCCCATGAACCTCTTGAACTGAATGCCTGCTTGAGTAATCCAGTCCCTGGTTGCCACATTTACATTTCACATGGAGAAATTGTTGAAAGGATTTTCCTGGTGAAGAAGACTGCATTTCTTGTGCAAAAAGTTATTCTTTAGGCATCCTTTAGCAGTTTTGAGTTCCCTGAAAACGGAAACCATGTCCTTCACAGTTGAGCCAATCCAATGGTGCCGAGTACAGCATCTGGCCTGTTGTCACTTTAATTGATCCATGTTCTGAAAATTTAACCTTGATTTAGAAAGAGAGTGACAACCTAACCAGAGGACTATGTTTTACAGGAGAACCAGGCCTTGGGTACCCTGGGCCTTTATCCCAGAGTGGAGTAAAGCAGCAAAGTGGTATATGGTTGTGCATCTCAGTATTCATGTATAATATGCATCTGATTGCCTAGGACTTGTTAAATACAAATTCTGATTCAATAGGTCTGGGATGAAGCCTGAGTTTACATGAGCTCTTGGGTGATATAATGCTGCTTGTACAGTGACCATATTTTGAGTAGCAAAATTTAAATTATGCTGTCCAATATAGTAACCACTATCCAGTTGTGGTTATTAAGCATCTAAAATGTGGTCAGTCCAAATTAAAATGTGGTGTAAATGCAAAATACACAACAGATTTTAAAGACTTAATAAGAAAAAGGTGTAAAGTATGTTATCAGTAATTTTAGATTGTTGAATTCATAATGTTTTACTATATTAGGTTAAATAAAATCTATTCTTAAAATTAATCTTACCTGTTTTTTAATATGGCTACCCAAATAATTTAAATCATATATATGGGCTATGTTATATTTCTTCTAAACAGCAGGAATCAAAAAAACATTTTCAATAAAGAATCAAATCACAAATACTTTAGGTTTTTCAAACTAAATGGTCTCTGTTCCAACTACTCAACTCTGTTATAGCACAAGAGCAAGTTGTGTTCCAGCAAAACTTTATTTACAAAAACAAGTAGATATGACAGCCTTAAAAAATAAAAACCTACAATCATGCTGAAAACCAACAGCCTGGCAACCACCAACAGAGGCCCATTAGCATTGGAGCTCCTTCAAATCCTCATTCCCAAGGAATTATTATTTGGCCTCTCTGGTTGTTCTTTGGAAGACCTCACTTGCAAAGCTTTCTTTGTTATACTTGATTCAAGACCACACTCAGTGTGAAAAGCATTTTCCTTAGGTCATTTGTCAAAAACAATTAGAAGCAAATGATTCACTTCACAGCTACCCAATGCAATAGATAACAAGTGGGGCAAATGTGCTAACTAAAAAGATTAAAAGTAAACTAGGTATTATAGTCAGGGCTTCCAAGGGAAGAGATTTAACACAAGACCCATAATTCATAGGATTATTTTATAACATTCACCCCCAAAAATCAAATACAGAAGAACTCAAGAAATCTGTCCATGCATTAAAGAACCAAAGAATCTAGCTGAGGGCCCTGATCCCATGGCAGTGTCTTTCATGAATACAGCTAGGGGCCTAGAGCCCACAACAATGTCGCATACAAGTCTGTATCAAAGAGCTGCCTTGGGCAGGCCCAAAGGTCAGTGATGGAAACTAGAAAGTCTGTGCCAGCAGGATGAAGGATCTGTGCCAACAAGCTGAGGGATCTGTACTGGTGCCAAGAAGCAATGCTCTAAATAAGGACCGGAGCTCCCCCAAAGAGAACCACAGCCATCCTCAATGACAGTGAGGCCCCAAGCTGCTCTGATAATGAGAACAGCCAAGTTCATATCAGGAAAACCAGTGTGACAAGCTTTTCCAGGAGAATCAACAGCACAACATCTTCCCCTCCAGTTCTCCTTTTATGCTGTTGGACCCTCTACACCCAGAACCATACTGATTGAGTTTGTCAGGGTATTACAAACTGACCATTTGTTACTGCACCACACTAGGGAATGAGATGTTCATAGGGGCTTTGAAAAGCTCCAGCATATTTCTGGGGATCTAGAAGGTCATGCCTAGACATGGTTAGAAAGATCCTACAAAAGCCTAAATTCTCATTGCTGTCTTATTTTCCAGCTCTGTTAAATGAAGTGATAAGGCAGATTTGTCAACCGCCTGCCACAGAACATCTTGGTAAAGACTTGGATACTAGGGTTAGGGATATAGCTGAGGGGTAGAATATTGCCTGGCATGCACAAAGCCCTAGGTTCCAACCCCAGCAACACACACACATACACACACCTGAAGACTTACTAGTTAGGAATGTTGTCAAATCATTAGCTTCCCATTAAGCTAACTAAGCAGAGACTCTAGTGACCACACATAGAAAGAATACAGAACTTGGAGAATTAATGCAAAAAGTAGCTAAACAAAAACCACCAGCAGTAACAAAAAAAAAAAAAAAGCTCTCTGATTTGTAAAGTTCACCACATTATATAATGTAAAACGCTGCCTAGTTTTTATTAAAAATTATAAAATATGCAAAGAACAAGAAAGTATGGCTAATACACAGGGAGGAACTATCTCTGAAAACACCCAAACATTGGAATTGCTAAATGAAGACTTTAAATATTCTAGTTTTAAATATGTGCCATAAAATTGAAGATTTCTATGAGGTTTTTTGTTTTGTTTTGTTGTGGTTTTTTTTTGTGTGTGTGTGTGGTACTGGGGATTGAACTCAGGACCCTGCACTTGCCAGGCAAGCACTTATTCATTCCACTGGCCCCTTCTATGGTTTTTCTCATATGTGGAAACTGAAAATAGAGGACAGATGATTGGAGAAGGAGTGGACTTCGGGATAGGGAGTGGGAAGAGAGGAAAAGTGAATATGATCAAAGTACAATTATGCATGTATGAAAACATCACTTGTCTCAAAAAAAAAAGAAAACATCACAGTACAGCCCATTAATTTGTACAGTTAACATTATTGAATAGTTATAATAAAAATGAAAGAAAAGTATGAGAAAAATGTCTCATCAAATGCAGAATATCATTAAAGACAAATTACCCTCTTAAAGTACCAAATAAAAACTTTATAATCAAAAAAGTATGATACCTGAAATAATTCACTAGATGGGTTCAAGTAGATCAGATATGAACAGGCAGAGGAAGGAATCATCAAACTTGAGGACAGACCAATTGATATTTTCTAGTCTAAGGACCAGAAAGAAAAAACAAACATAGCTTTGGAGAGCCATGAGGCAATATCACGCATACTAACATATACTTAATAGAAACATCAGAAGGAAAGGAGGGAAAGAATATGTGAAGACATAATGACCCAAACTTTCCAAATTTGATAAAATACAATAATCTGTACAACTAAGAAGCTCAACAAACTCCAAGTAGGATAATTCAAAGAGATCCACATTGAGACATATCATAAATTCCCAAAGACAGAGGAAAACAAACTTGAAAGAAGGAAGGGTGAAAATATCCCATTGTGAACAAGGAATACTCAGATCTGACTTTTGATCAGAAACCAGGGGTTGGAGGTAATAGAATGACATTCAGAATGCTGAAAGAGAAAAAAACTGTCAACCAGGTATTCAATATCTGGTGAAACTACTCATCAAAAATGAAATAGAGGAGCTGAGGAGGTGGCTCATTGGAATAAGTGCTTCCCTGGAAAGCTCAATGGCCTGAGTTCAATCTTTGGTTCCACCAGAAAAAAAAAAAATGACATATAGGGCAGGCTAGATAGCTCAGGGGACTAAAGCACCTGCTTAGGCAAGTTTAGGCAAGCACAAGGACCACAGTTTGATCCCCAGCATCACATGCCTTGCCAGCCCCGACCCCAGAGTGGGCTGAACCCGCCAGAGTCCAGGTGTAGTGGCCCATGCCTGTAAACACCAGCGCTGGGGAGGCTGAAAGCAGGAGGACCATCACAAGTCTGAGCTGCGTAGTGAGGCCCTGTAACAACCAAATACATTATTTTTCTAAATTAAAAAATAAAAAGAAATAGAAATTAAGATCTTCACAGATAAAGAAACATTGAGGGAATCCATTGCTACAGGAAATATTAAGCCTGCCATCTCAGAAATACTAAGGGGCAGGAGTATAGCTTAGTGGTAGAGTGCATGCAAAGCATGGGGGAGGCCCTGAATTCAATCCAGCACCCAAAAGAAAGAGAAGGAATAGGAAAGAGGAGAGAAGAGGGGAGGGAAGGGAAGGGGAAGGGAGTATGGAAGGGGAGAGAAAGAAGAAAGAAAAGAGAAAAGGAAGAAAGGAAGGAAGGATGGACATATGGGCTGAAGGGAATCACTAAGGACATTAGAGAGTGATATGAATCCACATGAAAAGAAAAGACCACCAGTAAATATTGCTGCATAAGTAAATATAGGAGTAAAAATATATTCTCCTTTGTAACTCTTTTTCATCTAAATGAGTTAAATAAACACCTGCAAAAGCAATAATTGTAAGTCTGCTTTAATAAGTGTACAATGTTAAAGATACAGTTTGGATGGCAATAAAGACACAACAGAAGCCGGGCATGGTGGCGCATGCCTGTAATCCCAGCACTCGGGAGGCTGAGGCAGGAGGATTGTTGTGAGTTCGAGACCAGCCTGAGCTACAAAGTGAGCTTAAGGCCAGCCTGAACTGTATAGTGAGACCCTGTCTCAAAAAGACAAAAAAAATAAATAAATAAATAAATAAAGACACAACAGAGGGGTGTAGGAATAGAGCTGCAAAGAGCAAAGTATATGTTTTGTTTTTGGTAAAAATGTCTTGCTTTGTAATTTTTACATAAATTGCTAAATATATTGAATGAATGTCTGAAATGAGCAAAGTATATGTTACTGAAGTTAAATTAGTATTAATCCAAACTGTTTGTTAAAAGTTAAGATATTAATTATAATTCCCAAGCAACTATTAAGAAAATAAAAGTATACACATATGTATGCATATATTTATATACAAACAGTGCATTCATATGCACTTAAATTAACAAGAGAACTTAAATGGTATGCTAGAAGATATCTGTTTAATTTTAAATAGGAAGTAGTGGAGAGTGGAGGAATAAAAAAGTTTAATATATAAAAAGCAAATAGCAATGATGCATGCATAGACCATGGGCTTACAGTAATTTCATTAAATATAAATGAGAAAACACTCCAATTGAGAGTTAGAGATTGGCAAGTGGATTCTTTTGCTATCAAAATTTCCTTCCTTCCTCTTTCCCTTCTTTCCTTCCTTCCTATCTTCCTTCCTTCCTTCCTTCCTTCCTTCCTTCCTTCCTTCCTTCCTTCCTTCCTTCTTTCTTTCCTTGTGCTGGGATAGATTCCAGAGCCTCATGCATGCTAGGAAGCATCCTACCACTGAACAATATCAATAGCACCTTTTTAATTTTATTTTGAGTACTTGCTAAGTTCTGGACTTGAGCTTGTAATCCTCTTGCAATAGGCTTTCAAGTAGCTGGAATTACAAGCATGTACCACCATGCCTGGTGACAAAATGGATTTTTTTTTGTCTTTTTTTTTTGAGACAGGGTCTCACTATGCAGTTCAGGCTGGCCTTAAACTCACTTTGTAGCTCAGGCTGGTCTCGAACTCACAACAATCCTCCTGCCTCAGCCTCCCGAGTGCTGGGATTATAAGCATGCGCCACCACGCCCGGCTCCAAAATGGATTTTTTAATGATCCATTGTCTATCCTGCATGAGATCCTAGGTTCAATCCCCAACACTGAAAAACATCTCAATTATTTTATTGTGTTGCTCATAGAGAAATGATTTAAACTTACAGACACACATAGGTTGAAAGTAAAAGGATAATGTAAGAAAATTAACAAGGAAACATATTTGAACACATGGACAGACTATACATTCTTGTCAAGTGCATATAAAATATTTTCCAAGACATACCATATGTTAGGCAGCAAAATAGCAATAAATTTAAAATGACTGAAATCATGCAAAAGTGATAGTGCATGGTAGATTGGACAGATTCCAGGCTTGTGTGTAGGAGGATCAAAGAATTACAAGTGTACATCTAAAAGTAAAAGAAAAAACAACACTTATTAAGAATGACAGGAAGATGTGCTCAGGACAGGCATGAACAAAAAAGTGGTGTTGGGGCAACAAGGAAATAGAAACCATACAGATAAATCAGGCTTTTGGATTTTGAAAGAAGTATACCAAAAAAAAAAAAAAAAAAGCTGGGCGTGGTGGCGCATGCCTGTAATCCGAGCACTGGGGAGGCTGAGGCAGGAGGATTGTTGTGAGTTCGAGACCAGCCTGAGCTACAAAGTGAGCTTAAGGCCAGCCTGAACTGCATGTGACACCCTGTCTCAAAAAGACAAAAAAAAAAAAAAAAAAAAAAAAAGTACACTCCAGCCTGGGTATCTCTCTTGGATCGCTCGGTCAGATTGACAGGAATGATTGACAGAGTGCTGAGTCATCTCAGGGGCACTATAACACATGTGTGTCCCAGAGTTCACTCTGATTAAATTACACACATTAGATGCAGTCCATGTTTATGAACCTTTAATGAGGTTTGAATGGGGGAAAGGTTACTGAAGGTCAGGCCACAGGATCTAACTTTCATATGCTCAGCCTGGAGCTCCAAATATTTCCTGGGCCTTTGTTATTTTATTTTCTACTTATCTCAACAATGGAAGGAGTATTGGCCCTGGGATGTTTCTCAAATCCAAGGGTGGTGGAGAGGAGTGGTATCTCAGACCCAATTTGCTGCCTGTACTAAAAGTCCTTTGCAAATAAATTATATGGAAAGAAATGAAATTAAAAATCAATAGAAGGGGCCAGGGAGATAGCTCAGTAGAATAAGCACTTGCCTGGCAAGTGCAAGGGCCTGAGTTCCATCCCCAGTTCTGCCACAAAAAATCAATAGAAGGACATTTGAGGAATTCACAGATATTAAAAAGCACACTGCTGAATAACATGGGTTACACAAGAAACACTAGAAACATTGAGATGGATTGAAAACATGACAACATTTATGGAATGCAGTGGCACTGTGGTTCATGATTAATGTGTTTTGTGATTTGGAGGAAGCTGACCATGTTTATGTTTGTGTGGAGAATGTAGCTATGGTTGTGTTTGTTACCCAATGTGGAGTTTGTAAACAGAGCAAAGTTTTTTAGAATTCTTTTGACAACCAAATTGTTTGCAAACAGAAACAATAATTAAACAAGGCATTACTATATAATGAAAGCAGTATTTTCAGAATTAATAGCTGCAAATATCATTTTAAAAAAGAAAAAAAGTATCACAAATGGATTACCTAGCCTTTCACCTTAAGAAAATAGAAAAAATAATTGTCTTGCAAAAACAATTGCACTACAACTAAAAATTAAAATTTCATAGAAACAAAATCATAGAAAAAGAAAACTAAACCTAAAACAAGCAAAAGAAAGGAAACAATAAAAACTAGACTGAGAGTTCTGGAGCAGAATCAGGGCCGGTCCTGTTTTAAAGCAGATCAGTCAGGAACTGGAATTTCAGGGTAGGAAATCCCGGAATCTGGAATAATAAACCCCAGAAGCCTGAGTTTAAAAAAAAATAAATAGCAATAAAAATTAGAGTGAAATATATTAAGTACAGAATAGAATAATATTCCTAAAATGAATGTAATTATATGTATTGTAAACATATACTAATAAAAAAAAAAAATAAGCCAGGTATGGTGGCACACAGCTATAATCACAATACATAAAAAAATAGAGCCGGGCGTGGTGGCGCATGCCTGTAATCCCAGCACTCGGGAGGCTGAGGCAGGAGGATTGTTGTGAGTTCGAGACCAGCCTGAGCTACAAAGTGAGCTTAAGGCCAGCCTGAACTGCATAGTGAGACCCTGCCTCAAAAAGACAAAAAAAAAAAAAAAATAGAAACACAGTATTTTTTATTTGTATTAATACGTGTTTCTAGTGCATAATGTTTACATTCCTTGTGAGAAATTGGCACGTATATATAACACATCTTAATTGCTTTTTAATGCCCTTCCCCTAATTTCCCTCTGCACTCATTCCAACTCTTGATCTCCTTCCCTTTTGCAAAAGATCTTTCAGTTTCCTATTGTTTATCTTTTGTCTTGCTCTTTATGTGTGTTTTGGTTTCTCATATAAAGACAAACCATGTGATATTAAGCCTTTGTATCCAATTTCTTTCATTTACCATTATTATCTCAAGGTGCATCCATTTTCCCACAAATGAGTCAAGTTTATCCTTTATGGCAAAGGAATACTCCATTGTGTACAAGTACCACATTTTCTTTATCTGTTCAACTATTGATGGACATGTAAGCCACTTGCCAGATTTAGCTATTGTGAATTGTGCTGCTGTAAACAAAGGTAAATATCTATTGTGGTAATATGATGTTTTTAACTGTTGCTGGAAGATACCTGGAAGGGGAATATCTGGGTCAAATGGAATGTCTAGTTGTGGGTTTTTAAAGAATCTGGGGCTGGGGAGATGGCTCAGTGGAATAAGTGCTTTCCTGGCAAGGGAACTCAGGTGCAAGCACAAGGGCCTGAGTTCAAACTCGCTTCCACCAAAGAAAAGAATCTGCATACTGTTTTGCATTGTGGTTGTAGTAGTTTGCATTCCCACCAACACTGTAGAAGGGTTCCTTTTTTCCACAGCCTTTCCAGTATTTCTTATAATTTAATTTGTTGATAGTAGCTGTATTTTCTGAAGACAGAATCCCAGTTGGTTTAATTTTCATTTCTCTAATGGCCTGAAATATTCAATAGTTTTTCAATATTTATTGGCCATTTGCTCTTCTTCAGTATCATTTGTTTCAGTTGCCTATTTTTTTATTATGTTTTTATTGGGGATGTCTAATTTTTTGAGTCCTTTATTTATGCTAGATATTACTCTTCTATCCAAGGAATACCTAACAAAATTTTGTCCTATTCTATACGTTATCATTTAACTCTGTTGGTGGTTTCATTTGTTGTGCAGAAGCTTTTTATTTGATATAATGCTGTTTGCTGATTCTTGATACTATTTCTTGTACAATTGGTATTCTGTTGAGAAAGGTCACGCCCGTACTTATATCTTCAAGAATTTTGCATATTTTATCTTTCAGGAGATTCTGTTTGAACATTTAAATGTTTGATCCATTTTCATGTTAGCCTAGTACACGATGAGAGATGAGATCTATCTGGATTCAGTCTTCTGTATGTGAACAGCAAGTTTTTCCAGCAATACTTGTTAAAAGAGTGCATCTTTCCTCCAGCACAGGTTTTTGGCCACTCTGTCAAAGATGAGTTTGTTGAATATCCCTGAGGTCATTTCTGCATCCTCTCTACCTTTCCATTGGTCCACACATCTGATTTTGTGCCAGTTCCATGAAGTTTTTTATTACTGTACCTTTCTAATACAACTTGAAGTCCAGGATCAAGGTGCCTCCTGCTTTGCTCTTGTTACTTGAGGCTGGTTTTGCTATTCTTGGTCTCTTCTAGTTTCATCTGATTTTTAGGATTATTCTCTGTAAGAATGCTATTGGTATTTTGATTGGGATTGCATTAAATCTATAAGTCAGTTTTGGTGTTGTGACTATTTTATCAGTTTTAGTTCTGCCTGTCCAAAAACGGGATGTCTGTCTGTCTGTCTGTCTGTCTGTCTGTCTGTCTTTCTTTCTTTCTTTCTTTCTTTCTTTCTTTCTTTCTTTCTTTCTTTCTTTCTTTCTTTCTTTCTTCCTTCCTTCCTTCCTTCCTTCCTTCCTTCCTTCCTTCCTTCCTTCCTTTCTTTCTTTCTTTCTTTCTTTCTTTCTTTCTTTCTTTCTTTCTTTCTTTCTTTCTTTCTTTCTTGTCTTTTGAGACAGGGTCTCACTATGCAGTTCATCCTGGCCTTCAACTCACTTTGTAGCGGTGGCTGACCTTGAACTCCCAGCAATCTTGCCTCCACCTCCTGAGTGCTGGGATTACAGTACTGTGCCACCATACCCAGCTTCCATTTTCTTTTGCTTTTTTTTCTGTATATTTAGGGTAGCGTATATAGGGTGTTCAGGATCTCACTAATAGATCAGACTTGTAGTGATTCTCCTGTTACAGCCTCCCACGTGTTAGGATTACAGGTACATGCCAGCATGCCCAGTCTCAATTGCCATCTCAGTGTGGCAGGGGCTAGCATGGCAGGCCAGGGGTTCCCCCACTGAGCTGTTCCGTCGGCCCTCCAGCTTCTATTTTCTGATGTCTTTTTTGATCTCCTTTTTCAGAG
>PVKA01017584.1:33538-45691 GCA_004027165.1 Ctenomys sociabilis
TTTTTTTTTTTTTTTTTTTTTTTTTTTTTTTTTTTTTTTTTTTTTTTTTTTTTTTTTTTTTTTTTTTTTTTTTTTTTTTTTTTTTTTTTTTTTTTTTTTTTTTTTTTTTTTTTTTTTTTTTTTTTTGGCAGAACCGGGGATTGAACTCAGAGCCTTGCACTTGCCAGAGAAGCACTTATTCTACCGAGTCATCTCCCTGGCCCCTATTTAATTTTTCTTGATGCTAATTTATTTTATTTATTTATTTATTTATTTTTATTTATTTTTGGTGGTCCCTGGGATTAAACTCAGGCCCTTGATGCTACTTTAAATGGTATTGTTTTCCAAACTTCTTTCTCTGAGTTCATATTATTAGTGTATAGGGATGCTATTAATTTTCGTGATGATTTTGTATCCTGCTATACTACTAAATTTGGTTATTAGTTTTAGGAGCTTTTGGTGGAATTTTCTGTGTCTTCTATGTATAAGACCATGTCATATGCAAATAATGATAATTCAATTTCTTCATTTTCTATACCTATTCCATTTGTTTACTTCTCTTGCTTGATTGTTCTTACTAATGTTTGAGTACTATGTTGAACAAGAATGGTGACAATCTACATCCTAGTCTTAATCCTCATTTTTGAGGGAAACCTTTCAGCTTTTCCCCATTTAATATGCTGTTTATAGTAGTTTGTCATAAATGGCTTTTATCAGATTATGATAAGTTTCTCTATACCTATTTTCTTCATGGTTTTTATCATAAATAGGTATAGAATTTTGTCAAAAGCTTTTTTTCATCTGTTGAGATGATCATGTGATTTTTTTTGCTCTTGCTTTTGTTTACATGATGTATTACATTTATTGACTTGCATATGTTGAACCATCCTTGCATCCCTGGGATTCTCTAATTTATTACAGTACAGATTTTCAAATTTACAAATAATCTGGATTTTTGCAGTGTGATTTCACCTTCTTCATTTCAAATTAATTGATAAGGGTTCCTTTCTTTTGTAAGATTGGCTAAGATTTGTTTGGGTTTTTTGTTTATTTAGATTGGTTTTTTTTGAAACAGGGTTTCACTATGCAGTTCAGGCCGGCCTTGTGCTCACTTTTGTAGTCCCCAGACTGGTCTCAAATTCAAGCAGCGATCCTCCTGTCTGTCTCACCCTCCATAGTGCTGGGATTACAGGCATGTAATTATCATACCCAGTTCCAGGGCCAGCATGTGGGGCCAGGGAATGAACTCTGTACTTGACACTTGCCAGGCAAGTGCTCATATGGCTGAGCTGTCTTCCCAGCCCCTGTTTTGTTTATTCTTGCAAAGAACCACCTCATCAATTCATTGATTCTTTATATTAGTTTTTTTAGTTGAAAGTTCATCAATTGATGCTCTGGTCTTTAGAATTTCATTCCCTATACTAGCCTTGGCTTTGAATTATTTTTTCTCTAGAAATTTGGGGTGTATCATTAGGTTATTAGTTCGGGCTCACTCTGTTTTTTTTTTTTTTTCCTGTTTTTTGTTTTTGTATTTTAGGGAAAGGTCTACAGGATGTTCAGGGTCTCACTGCTGATCTGACTCATAGTGATCTGCCTATCTACAGCCTCCCAATAGCTGTGATTACAGACACAAACCACCACGCCCAGTCTCAACTGCTGTCTCAGTGTGCCCCGGGGGCAGGGCTGACCCCTGCACCTGCTTGCAGGTGCTTTAATCCCACTGAGCTATTTGGCTGGCCCTCTTTTTCTGATGTATGCATTCACTACTATAAACTTCATCCTAGGTCTGCTTTCATTGTCTCCCATAGGTTCTGGTATATTGTACTGGCATTATTGTTTGATGCTAAGTTATCCAATTTGTTTTGTGACCCATTAATTATTCAAGAAGATATTGCTTAATTTCCATGTGTTTACATAATTTCTGTGACTTCTTTTGACATTGATTTCTAGTTTTGTTGCACTATGATCTTATAATATGCATGGGATAATTTCAATTTTTTGCATTAATTTAAGCATTATGGTTTAGTATGTGCTTTATTTTAGAAAATGTGCTGCTGAGAAGCACATTTATATTGTTGTTGGGTGGAACACTGCACATATTAAGTCCATTTGTTCAAAGGTTTGTTTTAATTCTGATATTTCTTTGTTAATATTTTGTCTAGTTGATGTGTGTGTTTGTGACATGGGGTGTCAAGGTCCCCCAAATCTAATTGTCTTTATGTTCATATGATCTTTTTTTTTTTGTCTTTTTGAGACAGGGTCTCACTATGCAGTTCAGGCTGGCCTTAAGCTCACTTTGTAGCTCAGGCTGGTCTCGAACTCACAACAATCCTCCTGTCTCAGCCTCCCGAGTGCTGGGATTACAGGCATGCACCACCACACCCGGCTGAATACTCTTTTTTTTTTTTGGTGGAACCCGGGATTGAACTCAGGCCCTTGCACTTGCCAGGGAAGCCATTATTCTACTGAGCCATCTCCCCAGCTCCTCTGTGAATTTCTTTATGAACTAAATGTGTTTCTTAGTACAGTATGCTGTTGGGTTTGAATTTTGACACATTTTACTAATCTGTATCTTTTTTTTTTTTCATTTTATGCATTTGGTATAGGGTCTCACTATGTAGCTCAGACTCATAGTGATCCTCCTGTTTTGAGCCTTCCCAGCGCTGGGATTACAGGCATGCACCACCACACCCAGTCTCATTGGTTGGTTCAGGGCACCCAGGAGCAGGCCTGGTATGTGGTGCCAGGGATCAAACCCCAGTCCCTGCATTTGCCTAAGCAGGTGCTCAGTCTACTGAGCTATCTCACCAGCCCTAATCTGTATCTTTTAATTAGGGAATTATTACCATTCACATTGAGAGTGATTACTGAAAGGTACAGTGGTACCTCAGTTCACAAAACTTTTGTTTGCAACTAATTTGATTCACAAGAAGAAATATTTGGCACAGTTTTGTATTTATTTGCAAACTCCACATCAGGTGACAAACACAACCACAGCCAACACATGCAAAATGGTAACTCAAGTGGATCAAAGACCTAAATGTAAGAGCAAAAACTCTAAATCTCTTTAGAAGAAAACATACCTATAAATCTTAATAACCTTGGACTGAATTCTTTGAATATGACACCAAGATCCCAAGCTACCAAAAGAAATATTAGATAAACTGGAATTCATTGAGATTAAGGGCTGTTTGACTTCAAAGCATGCTATCAAAAAAGTGCAAAGAGAACCCATAGAATGGGAGAAGATATTTTCAAATCATATATAAAGGACTTGTATTCCAGAATAATTTTTAAACCCTTAGAACTCAGCTAGGCATAGTGGCACACATCTTTCTGTCAGCCCAGTACTCTGGGGGACAATTACCCACATAATTTGGTATCCTTGGGAAGTTAGTTCCAGGACCCCTACAGATATTGAAATCTGAGAGTGTTCAGTGTTCCCTTACAGAAACAGTTGTTACATTATATTGTTTAGGGGATGGCAACAAGGAAAAGAAGTCTGTACATGTTTAATACAAATGCTGTTTTTCTCTTAGTATTTTGTTGATTGAGTTGACATAGATATTGATGTAGATCCCTACAATACCAAGGGCTGAGTGTGTGTGTGTGTGTGTGTGTGTGTGTAGATAGATAGATAGATATTTTGTTTATCCATTGATCACCTCATAGACATTTGGATTGTTCCCATTTTCAGCCATAACAATAAAAGCAATATAGAATTATTATATGTTCACTGCAGGAGTGAACCTTGAAAATATTACATTAAATGAAAAACACATAAAAGGTCGTATATTTTCTTATAACATTTATATAAGAGGCTAGGGAGATGGCTCAGTAGAATAAGTGCTTGACTGGCAAGGACAAGGACCTGAGTTCAATCCCTGGTTCCACAAAAAAATTATATGAAATATCCAGAATATGCAAATCTATAGAGACAGAAGCTGGTTTCCAGTGGTTAAGAAAGAAGAAATAAATACCTAATGGAGCCAGGCAAGGTGGCTTATGCCTGCAATCCCAAAACTGAGAGATTGAGGCAGGAGGATTGCAGCAAGTTTGAGGCCAACCTGGGCTGCATAGTGAGTTTAGGGGCAGCCTGAACTATACAGAGAGACCCTATCTCAAAAAAGCAAAAAAAGGCCAGGGATATAACTCAGTGGCATGGTGCCTGCCTGGAAAGCACAAAATTCTGAGTTCAATTCCCAGTTCAAAAAACAAAAACAACAACCAAAAAAAAGGAACCCTAATGGATATGGAGTTTCCTTTTGGAGTGATGAAAATGTTTTGGAATTAGACAGTGGGTGTACAAACTTTTGAGTATACTAAGTCATGTACTTTAAAAGGATCTTTTTTTTTTTTTTTTGTAGAACCAGGGATTGAACTCAGGCCCTTGTGCTTGCTAGGCAAGCATTTATTCTACTGAGCCATCTCCCCAGCCCTTAAAAGGATCAATTATATCTCAAGGAAAAAGAAAAGGAGGAGAGATCTCACCTAAGGCTGTAATTTGTTTACTCCTGTTCTAGAACAACAGTGTTTGTAGTTATACAGACCAGAAACACCATTCTAATTTTCAATTTACAAGTTCTGTGACCTTGGACAATTTATTTAATAGTTTTAAGCATCACTTTTCTTTTATATGGAATGAAGCTATATTTGGTATCTCCCTCTTACTGTGTCAGGATAAAATTAGGTCCAATATAAGTTCTATGAAGGCTCTCTATCTCTAAGTCCTTGAATTGGCAGACATTCAATAAACATGAAGGAATAAAGGATTTAGTACAATCACTGGCTCATGATCATGAATAATAATAGCAGACCCTTACATAATACTTACTATATATCTGATACTATTCTAATTGCTTTACAGAATTTTGTCATTTAATACATAATATTGTCACCATCCACATTTTCCGGATAAGAAAACTGAGGCACAGAAAATATAAGTAACTTGCCCAAAATCACAGAGGTAACAAACAGTAGAGCCAAAATTAAACCCAGGCAGTTAGAATGTAATATCTATGCAATAAATGTTGAATGTTAACTATTATCATCACAGAGCTTAAAACATATCCAAGGCTACTGATCTCATTTCTCCCTTTGGCATCTAAGTACACATTCGCCATTTTGCTTCCTCAGCACTTGATTTTGGGTGAGGCTACTTCCTAAATCTCTGACATTGTGCTAGAAAGTATATTTTTTCCTTTCATCCATCCATTCATCTATTCATCAAGCATACATTGGTTCCCTACTGTGTTCTAAGCCCTGTGTGACATAAAGATAAAAAAGATATATGGTACTCTCTGTCCTCAAGAGTTCAGTCTAGTGAAGAGAGCATTCTAGCCTGTAGAGAGGAGTACTGTTGTATAAGTCATACACAAGGATGCTCCAGAAGCAAAGAAGGCCTGGAAGGGTGGCATGGAGGTAGGAGGAAGAGGAGGAAATGGCTTAGAGGAGGTAGTACCTGGAAAGATTTCAAAAGAGGCTATGGATTGTCAGGTGAAGAAGAGGAGAATTAAGCCAAGCATGGTATATACACAGGCTGAGAATCCCAGGATCCCTTGGTGATACCCAGAGAATGAATGGCATGGAGTGCAGCATGAGCAGAAGCCTGGAGGCAGGGAGCACTGAGAAAGGGTCAGGTGTCATGCAGGTTTGGTCCTGAGCAACTGACTGTCCAATATTCTCTACTCCTCTCACCCTACTTTATTTTTCTTTGTAGCACTTACAGTCCTCTGTAGTATTACATGTCTATTTGGTTATTTACTGTCTCCTTCAAGAACATGCACTCTCTCCCTGAAGACTTGGCTTTGTTCATTCCTGTATTCCCTAAGAAGAATATAATGTAGCCCCATGGATTCATCACTCATCTTCAACAGTTGTCAACATCCATAATTCTTATTTCATCTGTCTCCCACTTTTTTCCAAACTTTTAAAGCTAACCTTAGGTTTCATATCATTTCACAGCCAATGGCCTGTAACTATTTCATTATGTATCCCTAACAGATAAGGATCTTTGCTTTTAGTGAGAGGAGTTGCTGGGATCAAACTCAGGGCCTCAACATGCTAAAGAACTACCATTTTTCTTTGTTTGGTGCAGGAAATTGAACTCACAACCTTGTGCTTGCTAGGCAGGTGCTGTGTTGCTGAGCTATATCCCTGGTCCAAGAACTGCCACTTTTCTTAACATAATTGCAATATTGTTATGAAGCTCAACAAAATTAATGATCTCTTAATATCTAATATCAGTATCTGTTAACCAGTTGTTTCAATCCCTTTTTTTTGTTGTTGTTGTTGTTGTTGAACCAAGGATTGAACTCAGGTCCTTGCCCTTGCCAGGGAAGTGCTTATTCTACTGAGCAACCAGTTGCTTCTTTCTTTTTTTTTATTTGTTTTTTTTGTTTGTTTTTGTGGAACCATGGATTGAACTCAGGACCTTGTGCTTGCCAGGCAAGTGCTCATTCTACTGAGCTATCTCCCCGGCCAACCAGTTGTTTCTAAAATATCTTTTTACAAGGATTTATTCAAACTTGGATCCAAATAAGGACCGTATATCCCATATGTACTTTTCAGTTTTTGAAGCTACATGGCAAAATTTCAGGCCTCATGGGTAAGCAGGGACTAGTCAGCTTTAAGTCTCTCTAAATATCCCAGATTCCCTATACCCAGGGCAGTGATGGTGAACCTGTTAGAGCTTCCAGTGGTACAATCAACCCACTGCCCTGAAGGTTTCAAGATGGCCTCCTCCTGGCCAGAGAAAGGAGCTAGCCAATGAAGACCTGAGTGGCTCATCAGCTATTTTTCTTTTTTTTTTTTTTTTCACCAGCTATTTTTCTGTTCCTGAACAAAAGCAAAAGAAATGTCACATTGGGATAGGGTGGGGAGAGAAAGGAGAACCAGAGAAATGCCTTGACACCAGATTTGTGCTGTACCTGTTGTCCAACCATCCCTGCTCACCACCACCCTACTAATGTCATGCAGTAAATCTTTGGTTCAGCTGCATAAAAGTAACAGTAATTACAATCATTCTTGGGAGTTGCTTACTACTATGCCTAATTACACCACAGCATAATAATCATTATGTGTACCATTAACTACATGTCAGGGTGACTTTGTCACAGCTTTATTTTATTTCAATACTAAACTGCTCCAGTAGGCATAGCTTCCAGAGCTTGTTGCTTCTAGTCCCTCCCAGGGAATAGGAGACTGGCTGATAGCAAGCCTGCAACTGAATGTCTCATCCTGTCCTTTCTGTTCTCTACCTTTCTCTCTCATCCATAATACCTGCTTTTCTGTCTGCCCTTCCAGTCCATGGGCTGCATATGTGGGCTTGAGGCAGAGCAATTCACAATAGTCAAACAGAAACAACAAAAGCAATAAAACACTAGGTATAGTGGCACACACCTGTAATCCTAGCAGTTGGGAGGCTGAAGCAGGAGGATCACCAAAAGTTCAAGAATAGCCTGGGCTACATAGTAAGTTCAAGGCCAGCCTGGAAAATATACAGAGAAAGCCTGTCTCAAAAGACCAGAAAAAACCCCTGGAATTTCTGCTAGTGTCAGACATTGCATCCCCTCCACAAAGACCTCAGCCAAGCTTGAGTCATGCCATGTAACGTCTTCATTAATCTCTCCATTTTGGAGATGAGTAATGCAAAATGAGCCAATATGTCAGAAATCATTGGATTCATTAGCAGAATTAGGAGGAGCAGAGGCCCTGGATGCTGAGCAGAGCCTCTATGAAGCCTTGGCCAGGTCAGGTTCCATATACTAGGCATTTCTCTGTGGGAACGGATGTATTTTCAGTTTTCAGATGTATTCAGTGATGCTATCTGTACTGGTAGGTGGCTTCCTGAGTAGCAAACATGGCCGAATTAAGGGGTGAGAGTGAGAAATAGGACTTTACAGCTCATGTTTGTGAGCTGTGAAAATAAATCTGAGAGATTGGACCAAGAGGTACCAAAGGCCTTGGCCCCTCCATGCCTTCTTAGGCCATGCTGGGCAGCAGATTTCTTGCATCTTGTTGGCCCCAAGCAAGGTGCTAGGCAGGTAAACCCAGTGTTGAAAAAGCAGGTAGAACATGTCCAATCACTGCCTGATGGGCCTTTGCTTGGATCCTGGGTAGACCCAGTAAATGACTTCAGTTCATGTTTGTTCAAATGCACATTCATTCAGCCAGACTTAAATGGGGGCCATCTCTGTACTCGAATTTGTGCTAAGCAAGCATATTTATGCCATGTGGCTCTGGCCTCCAGGACCTGTGCTCACAGTCTAATGAGGAAGAAGCATTGTAAGCAAATAGGTAGGGCAAACAAGTTGGTATTAATGTATCTCATGGCCTTCATAATTTAAGGTCAGACTTCAAGGTAGACCATCACTCCTACTGCCTTTGTTTTTCTGCCTTGCTATTGTGGCAGTACATTTGCCTTCAAGTTCCTGTGAACTTAGCTCCAAAGCTGATGCTGTAATATGCCATTTTATCTTATTTGTCCTAAATTTGTACCAGGCATATTGGCTGACCGAATGGTTTCACTATCTGCTACTCCAGGTTTCTTGGAGTGGCAAAAAAAAAGATCTTTTCCCCTGTAGTGTCAAATGCAAGAAAGCAGAGCCTACCACAAAGAACATGGCACAGTCTTTGGGGATGTCTATATACTACATGGCCTGTAGTCAACCAAATGGTGTTTGTTTAGCTGCTGGCTACTACCTTCATTGGAGGGACATTAGAGCTCTGTCCATTTGAGTGTAACTAGGTGACGAATCATACTTGTGTGGACTCCTTTTCTCTTTTTTAAATTTTGAGGTAGGATCTCACTATGTAGTTCAAACTGACCTTGAACTCACTCATACCTATTTTGCCTCATCCTCCTGAGTAATGGATGTGCACCACCACACCCAGATTCCTGTTTCAATGCTTAACTAAACCATTAGAATACAAAGCCTAAGTGTTATATTGCTAATCTGTTGATGAGTAAATTTACCTAGAGAACTTTGATGTGAGCCCGGAGCCACAAATTAGATTTTTTGTAATGGAAATGAAGGCCCTACATTTGATTGGTCTCTAGAGCTCTCCAAATTTCTTCCTTTAAAAGGTAATGTTTCATTGTTTGATCAATGTTGCATACTTATGTCTGGTAATCTGAGCAACAAATTTGAGGTAACTAATACTTAGCATAACAACCATCATTAATTTTCCATTCTTATTTTGAAATTCTGTACCATTTGTTTTGTTGTATGTTGCTTTGTTTCTGTCTTAGTTCTCGTTTTTGTTTGTTTGTTTGTTTGTTTGTTTGCGGAACCGGAGATTGAACTCAGGCCCTTGCACTTTCCAGGGAAGCGTTTATTCCACTGAGCCATCTCCCCAGCCCCACATTATTTTTTAAAATGTATTTAGTACAAGGTCTACAGGGTCTCACTACACAAACTGGACTTGTAGTGATTCACCTGTTTTTAGCTTCCCAAGTACTGGGATTACAGGCGTACCCCACCACGCCCAGTCTCAGTGGCCATCTCAGTGTGCCCTGGGCAACACAACACAACATGACATGCCACACCATGTCACACCACACCTGGGATCAAACCCTACATCTGCCTAAGCAGGCATTTTAATCCACTGAGCTATCTGGCTGGCCCTTGTTCTTATTTGTTTTTTCTTTTTCCTCCTTAAAAAAAATCTTCCTTTCACCCTTGCAAACAACCTTTAAGGTTTAATGGGGTATAGATTCATGTCCCCACTTTCTTAGTGCAGGGACAGATCTTTGAAAGACTTACTGGTTGCAGACACCAAGCCCCTGATCACAGAGCCTTTCAAGGCCCTGTGCTTCCTTCCTTGGTGGTAGGTGGGTCATGGTGACACCCACACATTCATAAGATTGCAGAGTGAAGGAGCGCAAAGCCTACTGCCTCCTCCCAGTTTTGGCTCTATGCATGGAACTCAGCCTTCTGCTTGCCAGGTGCCTCTAGGTGTTTGACTTGTTCAAACCTAAGTAGTATAGTAGATGGAGAGTGATAAAGTACAACCTTGGGAAACAACTCTACCCCAAGATACATCACATCCTTACCAGCAGGATCAGGTTCAACCTGCATACATCTATTGTAGTGTATTTTAATTGCTTGTAAACTAAGTGTTCCAGAATATGCCACTGACTGTGAATAATTAGAATCATTTCAATGAGTGGATTTTTAAAAGTGAATAGGAGAACAGACAAAAAGGACTGCTCAGAAGTGAGGGTCATTTGTTAAAGCCTGAGTGGGAACAATTGTCTCTGCCTTCTGTTTTTCTTTTTTTTTATGGTGTCATTAAAGCAGCGTGTTTTTCATCTCCTTTGGTTGCCTGCCCTTCATTTTTTAAACTTTTTATTTATTTTATGTATTTGGTACAGGGTCTCACTATGCAGCTCAGATTTATAGTGATTCTCCTGTCCTCAGCCTTTCCAGTGCTGGGATTACAGGCATGCACCACCATACACAGTTCAGTGGTACAGCATGTGGCACCAGGGATTGAACCATGGTCCTTGCCCTTGCCAGGTAGGCACTTAAACTGCTGAGCTATCTTGCTAGCCCCTGCCCTTCATTTTTTATGTATCTCTTGTGTTAAGTCACTTCAGCTGCTGCCAATGAGCAGGCCCAACTGGCCACAGGTCAGAATCATTCATTCACCCAGAAAAGATGTAGGGAGCACCTACTGTACATCAGGCCCATTCCAAATCTCAAGGGTACGGAAAAGGACTTAGTTCCCACCATTGGTGAGAACACTGGCTAATTAGGAAGAGAGGCATAGAAACAAACAATTATACTAGAATATGATAAATACTAGAACAGAGTTCGGAACTGAACTGTGGGAACACAGAGGAAGAACATAGCCCATCTAGAAAACCAGAAGCTGTGCTGCAGATATACCCATCAGAGAGAAATCCCACTCAGGAGTTCTGGATCTAGCCACAGCTCTCCCTTATCTGCAAAGCCTATCAACCTGTATCACACACATCATGAAAGAAGGATGTGTGATTCAGAGTGGAGAGTTAATTATAGGGTTCAGCTGGTGCTGCTCTTGACCCAATACTCCGTTCTTTCACTACAAATTATTTCTGGTGATTTGTTTAACTATATCATCACTGTCCTCGTTCTGCTGCTTCTGCCTTTGTTACCTTCTGTCCTATCCCATTTAGATCTTACTCAGGCTTCAAGTTCAGTTCCGTTGCCTTCCATCACCATGAAGCTTTATTCATTATCCAGCCCCCACACTGAGAATTAGTAATTCCCACTGGTCCCACTGTCCTAGAAAAATGACTCCTCCTTCTCCTCCTCCTGGAGACAAAAGTCTCACTATTAGTTCAGGCTGTGCTTGAACTCACTACATAGTATAGGCTGTCCTTGAACTCCTGGGGATCATCCTCCTGCCTCAGGCTCCTGAGTGGGATTACAGGCATGTGCCACCCTGGGCCTCACTCTCTTCTGACATTCCTCTTACTGTAGTTGCTTCTGCACATCCCCATTCCCTACTAAACAGTAAGCTTCTCAAGGCCAGAGAGTTTATCTGCTTCAGCATTATCTCTCCAGCACCTACCCACTCTGCATCCTGACCCCGGGAAATAACCAGTGAATGTTTTCAGGTACTGTAATACCCAAAAGTATCATACTTGTTATCAGGTTGTCCCTGAAAGAGAATGCCAGTCCTGGGAGTATCCTGTGCTTTTCTCCCTCCTTCCACATAGTTCGATATGGAGGTTGGTTGTTTGACAAGGAGTGAGAAAAATCGTTGCTTATCAAACAATGGGAATTTCAGAGACAGAGATCTGCTAAATTGTATCATTGCAGAAATCCTAAAAGCACAAAACCCAGTGCCAGTAAACAAAGTACAAGGACACTACCCCATTCAGATCATAAGTCCAAATCTTTGCCAAGGAGCTTATCATTTTGTAGGACTCAACCACAGTGCTGAGTGAACAAAAAAAAAAGAACATTCTTTTTGAAAGGATTTATACTGAATTACCTCTACTTAGAACTCATTAAGTAACAAGAATTCAAATTTTTCACATGGAAATGTCCAGCCAACAATTATAAATGCAAGTCAGGGGCTACAGCAAATACTGACTGAACCCAGAGTCTGCACAGATGTAATTAAATAGCAACAGAGTATGCATGAGGACGGGGAGAGGGAGAAAGGGGGAGAGAGAGA